>JBBPBR010000935.1:192053-223898 GCA_037974775.1 Cicer pinnatifidum
AAAATGACCTAAATATTAATTCAATGACATAAACAAACTTGTTGGATGCACAAGATTGGGTAAAAACCCTAATTGGACAAGAATAAGCCTAGGGAGGACGAAAACGACCTAATTGATCATCCAATGACACAAACACACATATTGGATGCACAAGATTGGTTAAAAACCCTAATTGGACAAGAATAAGCCTAGGGAGGACGAAAATGACCTAATTGATCATCCAATGACACAAACACACCTACTGGATGCACAAGATTGGTTAAAAACCCTAATTGGACAAGAATATGCCTAGGAAGGACGAAAATGACCTAATTGATCATCCAATGACACAAATGAACTTATTGGATGCACAAGATTAGTTAAAAACCCTAATTCGACACGAATAAGCCTAGGGAGGACGAAAATAACCTAATTGATCATCCAATGACACAAACACACCTATTGGATGCACAAGATTGGTTAAAAACCCTAATTGGACAAGAATATGCCTAGGGGGGATGAAAATGACCTAAATGCTAATCCAATGACACAACTCAAATTATTGGATGCACAAGATTGGTTAAAAACCCTAATTGGACAAGAATAAGCCTAGGGAGGACGAAAATGACCTAATTGATCATCCAATGACACAAACACACCTATTGGTTGCACAAGATTGGTTAAAAACCCTAATTGGAGAAGAATATGCCTTGGGAGGACGAAAATGACCTAATTGATTACCCAATGACACAAACACACCTATTGGATGCACAAGATCGCATAAAAACCCTAATTGGACAAGAATAAGCCTAGGGAGGACGAAAATAACCTAATTGATCATCCAATGACACAAATGAACTTATTGGATGCACAAGATTAGTTAAAAACCCTAATTGGACACGAATAAGCCTAGGGAGGAAGAAAATAACCTAAATGATCATCCAATGACACAAACACACCTATTGGATGCACAAGATTGGTTAAAAACCCTAATTGGACAAGAATATGCCTAGGGAGGATGAAAATGACCTAAATGCTAATCCAATGACACAACTCAAATTATTGGATGCACAAGATTGGTTAAAAACCCTAATTGGGCAAGAATAAGCCTAGGGAGGACGAAAATGACCTAATTGATCATCCATTGCCACAAACACACCTATTGGATGCACAAGATTGGTTAAAAACCCTAATTGGACAAGAATATGCCCAGGGAGGACGAAAATGACCTAAATGCTAATCCAATGACACAACTCAAATTATTGGATGCACAAGATTGGTTAAAAACCCTAATTGGACAAGAATAAGCCTAGGGAGGACGAAAATGACCTAATTGATCATCCATTCCCACAAACACACCTATTGGATGCACAAGATTGGTTAAAAACCCTAATTGGACAAGAATATGCCTTGGGAGGACGAAAATGACCTAATTGATCATCCAATGACACAAACACACCTATTGGATGAACAAGATTGGTTAAAAACCCTAATTGGACAAGAATATGCTTAGGGACGACGAAAATGACCTAATTGATCATCCAATGACACAAACACACCTATTGGAAGCACAAGATCGGTTAAAAACCCTAATTGGACAAGAATAAGCCTAGGGAGGACGAAAATGACCTAATTGATCATCCAATGACACAAACACACATATTGGATGCACAAGATTGGTTAAAAACCCTAATTGGACAAGAATAAGCCTAGTGAGGACGAAAATGACCTAATTGATCATCCAATGACACAAACACACCTATTGGATGCACAAGATTGGTTAAAAACCCTAATTGGACAAGAATAAGCCTAGGGAGGACGAAAATGACCTAATTGATCATCCAATGACACAAACACACCTATTGGATGCACAAGATTGGTTAAAAACCCTAGTTGGACATGAATATGCCTAGGGAGGACGAAAATGACCTAATTGATCATCCAATGACATAAATGAACTTATTGAATGCACAAGATTGGTTAAAAACCCTAATTGGACAAGAATAAGCCTAGGGAGGACGAAAATGACCTAGTTGATCATCCAATGACACAAACACACCTATTGGATGCACAAGATTGGTTAAAAACCCTAATTGGACAAGAATAAGCCTAGTGAGGACGAAAATGACCTAATTGATCATCCAATGACACAAACACACCTATTAGATGCACAAGATTGGTTTAAAACCCTAATTGGACAAGAATATGCCTAGTGAGGACGAAAATGACCTAATTGATCATCCAATGACACAAATGAACTTATTGGATGCACAAGATTGGTTAAAAACCCTAAATGGACAAGAATAAGCATAGAAAGGACGAAAATGACCTAACTGATCATCCAATGACACAAACACACCTATTGGATGCACAAGATTGGTTAAAAACCTTAATTGGACAAGAATATGCCTAGGGTGGACGAAAATGAGCTAAATGTTAATCCAATGACACAAATGAACTTATTGGATGCACAAGATTGGTTAAAAACCCTAATTGGACAAGAATAAGCCTAGGGAGGACGAAAATGACCTAATTGATCATCCAATGACACAAACACACCTATTGGATGCACAAGATTGGTTAAAAACCCTAATTGGACAAGAATAAGCCTAGGGAGGACGAAAATGACCTAAATATTAATTCAATGACACAAACAAAGTTATTGAATGCACAAGATTGGTTAAAAACCCTAATTGGACAAGAATAAGCCTAGGGAGGACAAAAACGACCTAATTGATCATCCAATGACACAAACACACCTATTAGATGCACAAGATTGGTTTAAAACCCTAGTTGGACAAGAATATGCTTAGTGAGGAAGAAAATGACCTAATTGATCATCCAATGACACAAATGAACTTATTGGATGCACAAGATTGGTTAAAAACCCTAATTGGACAAGAATAAGCCTAGGGAGGACGAAAATGACCTAATTGATCATCCAATGACACAAACACACCTATTGGATGCACAAGATTGGTTAAAAACCCTAATTGGACAAGAATATGCCTAGGGAGGACGAAAATGACCTAAATGTTAATCGAATGACACAAATAAACTTATTGGATGATCAAGATTGCTTAAAAACCCTAATTGGACAAGAATAAGCCTAGGGAGGACGAAAATGACCTAATTGATCATCCAATGACACAAACACACCTATTGGATGCACAAGATTGGTTAAAAACCCTAATTGGACAAGAATATGCCTAGGGAGGACGAAAATGACCTAATTGATCATCCAATGACACAAACTAACTTATTGGATGCACAAGATTGGTTAAAAACCCTAATTGGACAAGAATAAGCCTAGGGAGGACGAAAATGACCTAATTGATCATCCAATGACACAAACACACCTATTGGATGCACAAGATTGGTTAAAAACCCTAATTGGACAAGAATAAGCCTGGGAAGGACGAAAATAACCTAATTGATCATCCAATGACACAAACACACCTATTGGATGCACAAGATTGGTTAAAAACCCTAATTGGACAAGAATAAGCCTAGGGAGGACGAAAATGACCTAATTGATCATCCAATGACACAAACACACCTATTGGATGCACAAGATTGGTTAAAAACCCTAATTGGACAAGAATAAGCCTAGGGAGGACGAAAATGACCTAATTGATCATCCAATGACACAAACACACCTATTGGATGCACAAGATTGGTTAAAAACCCTAATTGGACAAGAATATGCCTAGGGAGGACGAAAATGACCTAAATGATAATCGAATGACACAAATGAACTTATTGGATGATCAAGATTGCTTAAAAACCCTAATTGGACAAGAATAAGCCTAGGGAGGACGAAAATGACCTAATTGATCATCCAATGACACAAACACACCTATTGGATGCACAAGATTGGTTAAAAACCCTAACTGGACAAGAATAAGCCTAGGGAGGAAGAAAATAACTTAATTGACCATCCAATGACACAAACACACCTATTGGATGCACAAGATTGGTTAAAAACCCTAATTGGACAAGAATATGCCTAGGGAGGACGAAAATGACCTAAATGTTAATCCAATGACATAAACAAACTTATTGGATGCACAAGATTGGTTAAAAACCCTAATTGGACAAGAATAAGCCTAGGGAGGACGAAAATGACCTAATTGATCATCCAATGACACAAACACACCTATTGGATGCACAAGATTGGTTAAAAACCCTAATTGGACAAGAATAAGCCTAGGGAGGACGAAAATGACCTAATTGATCATCCAATGACACAAACACACCTATTGGATGCACAAGATTGGTTAAAAACCCTAATTGGACAAGAATATGCCTAGGGAGGACGAAAATGACCTAAATATTAATTCAATGACACAAACAAAGTTATTGGATGCACAAGATTGATTAAAAACCCTAATTTGACAAGAATAAGTCTAGGTAGGACGAAAATGACCTAATTGATCATCCAATGACACAAACACACCTATTGGATGCACAAGATTGGTTAAAAACCCTAATTGGACATGAATAAGCCTAGGGACGACGAAAACGACCTAATTGATCATCCATTGACACAAACACACCTATTGGATGAACAAGATTGGTTAAAAACCCTAATTGGACAAGAATAAGCCTAGGGAGGACGAAAATGACCTAATTGATCATCCAATGACACAAACACACCTATTGGATGCACAAGATTGGTTAAAAACCCTAATTGGACAAGAATATGCCTAGGGAGGACGAAAATGACCTAAATATTAATTCAATGACACAAACAAAGTTATTGGATGCACAAGATTGGTTAAAAACCCTAATTGGACAAGAATAAGCCTAGGGAGGACGAAAATGACCTAATTGATCATCCAATGACACAAACACACCTATTGGATGCACAAGATTGGTTAAAAACCCTAATTGGACAAGAATATGCCTAGGGAGGACGAAAATGACCTAAATATTAATTCAATGACACAAACAAAGTTATTGGATGCACAAGATTGGTGAAAAACCCTAATTGGACAAGAATAAGCCTAGGGGGAACGAAAATGACCTAATTGATCATCCAATGACACAAACACACCTATTGGATGCACAAGATTGGTTAAAAACCCTAATTGGACAAGAATATGCCTAGGGAGGACGAAAATGACCTAAATATTAATTCAATGACACAAACAAAGTTATTGGATGCACAAGATTGGTTAAAAACCCTAATTGGACAAGAATAAGCCTAGGGAGGACGAAAATGACCTAATTGATCATCCAATGACACAAACACACCTATTGGATGCACAAGATTGGTTAAAAACCCTAATTGGACAAGAATATGCTTAGGGAGGACGAAAATGACCTAATTGATAATCCAATGACACAAACACACCTATTGGATGCACAAGATTGGTTAAAACCACTAATTGGACAAGAATAAGCCTAGGGAGGACGAAAATGACCTAAATGATCATCCAATGACACAAACACACCTATTGGATGCACAAGATTGGTTAAAAACCCTAATTGGACAAGAATATGCCTAGGGAGGACGAAAATGACCTAAATGCTAATCCAATGACACAACTCAACTTATTGGATGCACAAGATTGGTTAAAAACCCTAACTGGACAAGAATAAGCCTAGGGAGGACGAAAATAACCTAATTGATCATCCAATGACACAAACACACCTATTGGATGCACAAGATTGGTTAAAAACCCTAATTGGACAAGAATATGCCTAGGGAGGACGAAAATGACCTAAATGCTAATCCAATGACACAACTCAAATTATTGGATGCACAAGATTGGTTAAAAACCCTAATTGGACAGGAATAAGCCTAGGGAGGACGAAAATGACCTAATTGATCATCCATTCCCACAAACACACCTATTGGATGCACAAGATTGGTTAAAAACCCTAATTGGACAAGAATATGCCTAGGGAGGACGAAAATGACCTAATTGATCATCCAATGACACAAACACACCTATTGGATGAACAAGATTGGTTAAAAACCCTAATTGGACAAGAATATGCTTAGGGAGGACGAAAATGACCTAATTGATCATCCAATGACACAAACACACCTATTGGAGACACAAGATCGGTTAAAAACCCTAATTGGACAAGAATAAGCCTAGGGAGGACGAAAATGACCTAATTGATGATCCAATGACACAAACACACATATTGGATGCACAAGATTGGTTAAAAACCCTAATTGGACAAGAATAAGCCTAGGGAGGACGAAAATGACCTAATTGATCATCCAATGACACAAACACACCTATTGGATGCACAAGATTGGTTAAAAACCCTAATTGGACAAGAATATGCCTAGGAAGGACGAAAATGACCTAATTGATCATCCAATGACACAAATGAACTTATTGGATGCACAAGATTAGTTAAAAACCCTAATTCGACACGAATAAGCCTAGGGAGGACGAAAATAACCTAATTGATCATCCAATGACACAAACACACCTATTGGATGCACAAGATTGGTTAAAAACCCTAATTAGACAAGAATATGCTTAGGGAGGATGAAAATGACCTAAATGCTAATCCAATGACACAACTCAAATTATTGGATGCACAAGATTGGTTAAAAACCTTAATTGGGCAAGAATAAGCCTAGGGAGGACGAAAATGACCTAATTGATCATCTAATGACACAAACACACCTATTGGATGCACAAGATTGGTTAAAAACCCTAATTGGACAAGAATAAGCCTAGGGAGGACGAAAATGACCTAATTGATCATCCATTGCCACAAACACACCTATTGGATACACAAGATTGGTTAAAAACCCTAATTGGACAAGAATATGCCTAGGGAGGACGAAAATGACCTAATTGATCATCCAATGACACAAACACACCTATTGGATGCACAAGATTGGTTAAAAACCCTAATTAGACAAGAATATGCCTAGGGAGAACGAAAATGACCTAAATATTAATTCAATGACATAAACAAACTTGTTGGATGCACAAGATTGGGTAAAAACCCTAATTGGACAAGAATAAGCCTAGGGAGGACGAAAATGACCTAATGGATCATCCAATGACACAAACACACCTATTGGAATCACAAGATTGGTTAAAAACCCTAATTGGACAAGAATATGCCTAGGGAGGACGAAAATGACCTTAATATTAATCCAATGACTCAAATGAACTTATTGGATGCACAAGATTGGTTAAAAACCCTAATTGGACAAGAATAAGCCTAGGGAGGACGAAAATGACCTAATTGATCATCCATTGCCACAAACACACCTATTGGATGCACAAGATTGGTTAAAAACCCTAATTGGACAAGAATATGCCTAGGGAGGACGAAAATGACCTAATTGATCATCCAATGACACAAACACACCTATTGGATGCACAAGATTGGTTAAAAACCCTAATTGGACAAGAGTTAGCCTAGGGAGGCCGAAAATGACCTAATTGATCATCCAATGACACAAACACACCTATTGGATACACAAGATTGGTTAAAAACCCTAATTGGATAAGAATAAGCCTTGGGAGGACGAAAATGACCTAATTGATCATCCATTGCCACAAACACACCTATTGGATGCACAAGATTGGTTAAAAACCCTAATTGGACAAGAATATGCCTAGGGAGGACGAAAATGACCTAATTGATCTTCCAATGACACAAACACACCTATTGGATGCACAAGATTGGTTAAAAACCTTAATTGGACAAGAATTAGCCTAGGGAGGACGAAAATGACCTAATTGTTCATCCAATGACACAAACACACCTATTTGATGCACAAGATTGGTTAAAAACCCTAATTGGACAAGAATATGCTTAAGGAGAACGAAAATGACCTAAATATTAATTCAATGACACAAACAAAGTTATTGGATGCACAAGATTGGTTAAAAACTCTAATTGGACAAGAATAAGCCTAGGGAAGACGAAAATGACCTAATTGATCATCCAATGACACAAACACACCTATTGAATACACAAGATTGGTTAAAAACCCTAATTGGACAAGAATAAGCCTAGGGAGGACGAAAATGACCTAATTGATCATCCATTGCCACAAACACACCTATTGGATGCACAAGATTGGTTAAAAACCCTAATTGGACAAGAATATGCCTAGGGAGGACGAAAATGACCAAATTGATCATCCAATGACACAAACACACCTATTGGATGCACAAGATTGGTTAAAAACCCTAATTGGACAAGAATTAGCCTAGGGAGGACGAAAATGACCTAATTGATCATCCAATGACACAAACACACCTATTGGATGCACAAGATTGGTTAAAAACCCTAATTGGACAAGAATAAGCCTAGGGAGGACGAAAATGACCTAATTGATCATCCAATGACACAAACACACCTATTGGATGCACAAGATTGATTAAAAACCCTAATTGGACAAGAATATGCCTCGGGAGTACGAAAATGACCTAAAATGATCATCCATTGCCACAAACACACCTATTGGATGCACAAGATTGGTTAAAAACCCTAATTGGACAAGAATATGCCTAGGGAGGACGAAAATGACCTAATTGATCATCCAATGACACAAACACACCTATTGGATGCACAAGATTGGTTAAAAACCCTAATTGGACAAGAATATGCTTAGGGGGGACGAAAATGAGCTAAATATTAATTCAATGACACAAACAAACTTATTGGATGCACAAGATTGGTTAAAAACCCTAATTGGACAAGAATAAGCCTAGGGAGGACGAAAATGACCTAATTGATCATCCAATGACACAAACACACCTATTGGATGCACAAGATTGGTTAAAAACCCTAATTGGACAAGAATAAGCCTAGGGAGGACGAAAATGACCTAATTGATCATCCATTGCCACAAACACACCTATTGGATGCACAAGATTGGTTAAAAACCCTAATTGGACAAGAATATGCCTAGGGAGGACGAAAATGACTTAAATATTAATTCAATGACACAAACAAACTTATCGGATGCCCAAGATTGGTTAAATACCCTAATTGGACAACAATAAGCCTAGGGAGGACGAAAATGACCTAATTGATCATCCAATGACACAAACACACATATTGGATGCACAAGATTGGTTAAAAACCCAAATTGGACAAGAATAAGCCTAGGGAGGACGAAAATGACCTAATTGATCATCCAATGACACAAACACACCTATTGGATGCACAAGATTGGTTAAAAACCCTAATTGGACAAGAATAAGCCTAGGGAGGACGAAAATGACCTAATTGATCATCCAATGACACAAACACACCTATTGGATGCACAAGATTGGTTAAAAACCCTAATTGGACAAGAATAAGCCTAGGGAGGACGAAAATGACCTAATTGATCATCCAATGACACAAACACATCTATTGGAAGCACAAGATTGGTTAGAAACCCTAGTTGGACAAGAATATGCCTAGGGAGGACGAAAATGACCTAATTGATCATCCAATGACACAAATGAACTTATTGGATGCACAAGATTGCTTAAAAACCCTAATTGGACAAAAATAAGCATAGAAAGGACGAAAATGACCTAATTGATCATCCAATGACACAAACACACCTATTGGATGCACAAGATTGGTTAAAAACCCTAATTGGACAAGAATAAGCCTAGGGAGGACGAAAATGACCTAATTGATCATCCAATGACACAAACACACCTATTGGATGCACAAGATTGGTTAAAAACCCTAATTGGACAAGAATAAG
Organism: Cicer pinnatifidum; assembly: GCA_037974775.1. Classification (NCBI taxonomy): domain Eukaryota; kingdom Viridiplantae; phylum Streptophyta; class Magnoliopsida; order Fabales; family Fabaceae; genus Cicer; species Cicer pinnatifidum. Next base: position 201,742 of record JBBPBR010000935.1, read on the forward strand.
CCTAGGGAGGACGAAAATGACCTAATTGATCATCCAATGACACAAACACACCTATTGGATGCACAAGATTGGTTAAAAACCCTAATTGGACAAGAATAAGCCTAGGGAGGACGAAAATGACCTAATTGATCATCCAATGACACAAACACACCTATTGGATGCACAAGATTGGTTAAAAACCCTAATTGGACAAGAATAAGCCTAGGGAGAATGAAAATGACCTTAATGTTAATCCAATGACACAACTCAACTTATTGGATGCACAAGATTGGTTAAAAACCCTAATTGGACAAGAATAAGCCTAGGGAGGACGAAAATGACCTAATTGATCATCCAATGACACAAACACACCTATTGGATGCACAAGATTGGTTAAAAACCCTAATTGGACAAGAATAAGCCTAGGGAGGACGAAAAAGACCTAAATGATAATCCAATGACACAACTCAACTTATTGGATGCACAAGATTGGTTAAAAACCCTAATTGGACAAGAATAAGCCTAGGGAGGACGAAAATGACCTAATTGATCATCCAATGACACAAACACACCTATTGGATGCACAAGATTGGTTAAAAACCCTAATTGGACAAGAATAAGCCTAGGGAGGACAAAAATGACCTAATTGAGCATCCAATGACATAAACACACCTATTGGATGCACAAGATTGGTTAAAAACCCTAATTGGACAAGAATAAGCCTAGGGAGGACGAAAATGACCTAATTGATCATCCAATGACACAAACACACCTATTGGATGCACAAGATTGGTTAAAAACCCTAATTGGACAAGAATAAGCCTAGGGAGAACGAAAATGATATAAATGTTAATCCAATGACACAACTCAACTTATTGGATGCACAAGATCGGTTAAAAACCCTAATTGGACAAGAATAAGCCTAGGGAGGACGAAAATGACCTAATTGATCATCCAATGACACAAACACACCTATTGGATGCACAAGATTGGTCTAAAACTCTAATTGGACAAGAATATGCCTAGGGAGGACGAAAATGACCTAAATTTTAATCCAATGACACAAATGAACGTATTGGATGCACAAGATTGGTTAAAAACCCTAATTGGACAAGAATAAGCCTAGGGAGGACGAAAATGACCTAATTGATCATCCAATGACACAAACACACCTATTGGATGCACAAGATTGGTTAAAAACCCTAATTGGACAAGAATAAGCCTAGGGAGGACGAAAATGACCTAATTGATCATCCATTGCCACAAACACACCTATTGGATGCACAAGATTGGTTAAAAACCCTAATTGGACAAGAATAAGCCTAGGGAGGACGAAAATGACCTAAATGTTAATCCAATGACACAAACAAACCTATTGGATGCACAAGATTGGTTAAAAACCCTAATTGGACAAGAATAAGCCTAGGGAGGACGAAAATAACCTAATTGATCATCCAATGACACAAACACACCTATTGGATGCACAAGATTGGTTAAAAACCCTAATTGGACAAGAATATGCCTAGGCAGGACTAAAATGACCAAAATGTCAATACAATGACACAAATAAACTTATTGGATGCACAAGATTGGTTAAAAACCCTAATTGGACAAGAATAAGCCTAGGGAGGACGAAAATGACCTAATTGATCATCCAATGACACAAACACACCTATTGGATGCACAAGATTGGTTAAAAACCCTAATTGGACAAGAATATGCCTAGGGAGGACGAAAATGACCTAATTGATCATCCAATGACACAAACACACCTATTGGATGCACAAGATTGGTTTAAAACCCTAATTGGACAAGAATATGCCTAAGGAGGACGAAAATGACCTAATTGATTATCCAATGACACAAATGAACGTATTGGATGCACAAGATTAGTTAAAAACCCTAATTGGACAAGAATATGCCTAGGGAGGACGAAAATAACCTAATTGATCATCCAATGACACAAACACACCTATTGGATGCACAAGATTGGTTAAAAACCCTAATTGGACAAGAATATGCCTAGGGAGGACGAAAATGACCTAAATGTAAATCCAATGACACAAATGAACTTATTGGATGCACAAGATTGGTTAAAAACCCTAATTGGACAAGAATAAGCCTAGGGAGGACGAAAATGACCTAAATGTTAATCCAATGACACAACTCAACTTATTGGATGTAGAAGATTGGTTAAAAACCCTTATTGGACAAGAATAAGCCTATGGAGGACGAAAATGCCCTAATTGATCATCCAATGACACAAACACACCTATTGGATGTACAAGATTGGTTAAAAACCCTAATTGGACAAGAATAAGCCTAGGGATGACGAAAATGACCTAAATGTTAATCCAATGACACAACTCAACTTATTGGATGCACAAGATTGGTTAAAAACCCTAATTGGACAAGAAAAAGCCTAGGGAGGACGAAAATGACCTAATTGATCATCCAATGACACAAACACACCTATTGGATGCACAAGATTGGTGAAAAACCCTAATTGGACAAGAATATGCCTAAGGAGGACGAAAATGACCTAAATATTAATTCAATGACACAAACAAACTTATCGGATGCACAACATTGGTTAAAAACCCTAATTGGACAAGAATAAGCCTAGGGACGACGAAAATGACCTAATTGATCATCCAATGACACAAACACACCTATTGGATGCACAAGATTGGTTAAAAACTCTAATTGGACAAGAATAAGCGTAGGGAGAACGAAAATGACCTAAATGTTAATCCAATGACACAACTCAACTTATTGGATGCACAAGATTGGTTAAAAACCCTAATTGGATAACAATAAGCCTAGGGAGGACGAAAATGACCTAATTGATCATCCAATGACACAAACACACCTATTGGATGCACAAGATTGGTTAAAAACCCTAATTGGACAAGAATATGCCTAGGGAGGACGAAAATGACCTAATTGATCATCCAATGACACAAACACACCTATTGGATGCACAAGATTCGTTAAAAACCCTAATTGGACAAGAATATGCCTAGGGAGGAAGAAAATGACCTAATTGATCATCCAATGACACAAACACACCTATTGGATGCACAAGATTGGTTAAAAACCCTAATTGGACAAGAATATGCCTAGGGAGGAAGAAAATGACCTAAATATTAATTCAATGACACAAACAAACTTATTGGATGCACAAGATTAGTTAAAAACCCTAATTGGACTAGAATAAGCCTAGGGAGGACAAAAATGACCTAATTGATCATCCATTGCAACAAACACATCTATTGGATGCACAAAATTGGTTAAAAACCCTAATTGGACAAGAATATGCCTAGGGAGGACGAAAATGACCTAAATATTAATTCAATGACACAAACAAACTTATCGGATGCACAAGATTGGTTAAAAACCCTAATTGGACAAGAATAAGCCTAGGGAGGACGAAAATGACCTAATTGATCATCCAATGACACAAACACACCTATTGGATGCACAAGGTTGGTTAAAAACCCTAGTTGGACAAGAATATGCATAGGAAGGACGAAAATGACCTAATTGATCATCCAATGACACAAATGAACTTATTGAATGCACAAGATTGGTTAAAAACCCTAATTGGACAAGAATAAGCATAGGGAGGACGAAAATGACCTAATTGATAATCCAATGACACAAACACACCTATTGGATGCACAAGATTGGTTAAAAACCCTAATTGGACAAGAATATGCCTAGGGAGGACGAAAATGACCTAAATGTTAATCCAATGACACAAATGAACTTATTGGATGCACAAGATTGGTTAAAAACCCTAATTGGGCAAGAATAAGCCTACGGAGGACGAAAATGACCTAATTGATCATCCAATGACACAAACACACCTATTGGATGCACAAGATTGGTTAAAAACCCTAATTGGACAAGAATAAGCCTAGGGAGGACGAAAATGACCTAATTGATCATCCATTGCCACAAACACACCTATTGGATGCACAAGATTGGTTAAAAACCCTAATTGGACAAGAATACTCCTATGGAGGACGAAAATGACCTAATTGATAATCCAATGACACAACCACACCTATTGCATGCACAAGATTGGTTAAAAACCCTAATTGGACAAGAATATGCCTAGGGAGGACGAAAATGACCTAAATATTAATTCAATGACATAAACAAACTTGTTGGATGCACAAGATAGGTTAAAAACCCTAATTGGACAAGAATAAGCCTAGGGAGGACGAAAATGACCTAATTGATCATCCAATGACCCAAACACACCTATTGGAAGCACAAGATTGGTTAAAAACCCTAATTGGACAAGAATATGCCTAGGGAGGACTAAAATGACCTTAATATTAATCCAATGACACAAATGAACTTATTGGATGCACAAGATTGGTTAAAAACCATAATAGGACAAGAATAAGCCTAGGGAGGACGAAAATGACCTAATTGATCATCCAATGACACAAACACACCTATTGGTTGCACAAGATTGGTTAAAAACCCTAATTGGACAAGAATATGCCTTGGGAGGACGAAAATGACCTAATTGATCATCCAATGACACAAACACACCTATTGGATGCACAAGATCGGTTAAAAACCCTAATTGGACAAGAATAAGCCTAGGGAGGACGAAAATAACCTAATTGATCATCCAATGAAACTAATGAACTTATTGGATGCACAAGATTAGTTAAAAACCCTAATTGCACACGAATAATCCTAGGGAGGACGAAAATAACCTAAATGATCATCCAATGACACAAACACACCTATTGGATGCACAAGATTGGTTAAAAACCCTAATTGGACAAGAATATCCCTAGGGAGGATGAAAATGACTTAAATGCTAATCCAATGACACAACTCAAATTATTGGATGCACAAGATTGGTTAAAAACCCTAATTGGGCAAGAATAAGCCTAGGGAGGACGAAAATGACCTAATTGATCATCCAATGACACAAACACACATATTGGATGCACAAGATTGGTTAAAAACCCTAATTGGACAAGAATAAGCCTAGGGAGGGCGAAAATGACCTAATTGATCATCCATTGCCACAAACACACCTATTGGATGCACAAGATTGGTTAAAAACCCTAATTGGACAAGAATATGCCTAGGGAGGACGAAAAATACCTAATTGATCATCCAATGACACAAACACACCTATTGGATGCACAAGATTGGTTAAAAACCCTAATTAGACAAGAATATGCCTAGGGAGGACGAAAATGACCTAAATATTAATTCAATGACATAAACAAACTTGTTGGATGCACAAGATTGGGTAAAAACCCTAATTGGACAAGAATAAGCCTAGGGAGGACGAAAATGACCTAATTGATCATCCAATGACACAAACACACCTATTGGAAGCACAAGATTGTTTAAAAACCCTAATTGGACTAGAATATGCCTAGGGAGGACGAAAATGACCTTAATGTTAATCCAATGACACAAATGAACTTATTGGATGCACAAGATTGGTTAAAAACCCTAATTGGACAAGAATAAGCCTAGGGAGGACGAAAATGACCTAATTGATCATCCAATGACACAAACACACCTATTGGATGCACAAGATTGGTTAAAAACCCTAATTGGACAAGAATATGCCAAGGGAGGACGAAAATGACCTAAATATTAATTCAATGACACAAAACAAAGTTATTGGATGCACAAGATTGGTTAAAAACCCTAATTGGACAAGAATAAGCCTAGGGAGGACGAAAATGACCTAATTGATCATCCAATGACACAAACACACCTATTGGATGCACAAGATTGGTTAAAAACCCTAATTGGACAAGAATAAGCCTAGGGAGGACAACAATGACCTAATTGATCATCCAATGACACAAACACACCTATTGGATGCACAAGAATGGTTAAAAACCCTAATTGGACAAGAATAAGCCTAGGGAGGACGAAAATGACCTAATTGATCATCCAATGACACAAACACACCTATTGGATGCACAAGATTGGTTAAAAACCCTAATTGGACAAGAATAAGCCTAGGGAGGACGAAAATGACCTAATTGATCATCCAATGACACAAACACACCTATTGGATGCACAAGATTGGTTAAAAACCCTAATTGGACAAGAATATGCCTAGGGAGGACGAAAATGACCTAAATGTTAATCCAATGACACAACTCAACCTATTGGATGCACAAGATTGGTTAAAAACCCTAATTGGACAAGAATAAGCCTAGGGAGGACGATAAATGACCTAATTGATCATCCAATGACACAAACACACCTATTGGATGCACAAGATTGGTTAAAAACCCTAATTGGACAAGAATAAGCCTAGGGAGGACGAAAATGACCTAATTGATCATCCAATGACACAAACACACCTATTGGATGCACAAGATTGGTTAAAAACCCTAATTGGACAAGAATAAGCCTAGGGAGGACGAAAATGACCTAATTGATCATCCAATGACACAAACACACCTATTGGATGCACAAGATTGGTTAAAAACCCTAATTGGACAAGAATAAGCATAGAAAGGACGAAAATGACCTAATTGATCATCCAATGACACAAACACACCTATTGGATGGACAAGATTGGTTAAAAACCCTAATTGGACAAGAATATGCCTAGGGAGAACGAAAATGACCTAAATGTTAATCCAATGACACAAATGAACTTATTGGATGCACAAGATTTGTTAAAAACCCTAATTGGTCAAGAATAAGCCTAGGGAGGACGAAAATGACCTAAATGCTAATCCAATGACACAACTCAACTTATTGGATGCACAAGATTGGTTAAAAACCCTAATTGGTCAAGAATAAGCCTAGGAGGACGAAAATGACCAAATTGATCATCCATTGCCACAAACACACCTATTGGATGCACAAGATTGGTTAAAAACCCTAATTGGACAAGAATAAGCCTAGGGAGGACGAAAATGACCTAATTGATCATCCATTGCCACAAACACACCTATTGGATGCACAAGATTGGTTAAAAACCCTAATTGGACAAGAATATGCCTAGGGAGGACGAAAATGACCTAATTGATCATCCAATGACACAAACACACCTATTGGATGCACAAGATTGGTTAAAAACCCTAATTGGACAAGAGTTAGCCTAGGGAGGCCGAAAATGACCTAATTGATCATCCAATGACACAAACACACCTATTGGATACACAAGATTGGTTAAAAACCCTAATTGGATAAGAATAAGCCTTGGGAGGACGAAAATGACCTAATTGATCATCCATTGCCACAAACACACCTATTGGATGCACAAGATTGGTTAAAAACCCTAATTGGACAAGAATATGCCTAGGGAGGACGAAAATGACCTAATTGATCTTCCAATGACACAAACACACCTATTGGATGCACAAGATTGGTTAAAAACCTTAATTGGACAAGAATTAGCCTAGGGAGGACGAAAATGACCTAATTGTTCATCCAATGACACAAACACACCTATTTGATGCACAAGATTGGTTAAAAACCCTAATTGGACAAGAATATGCTTAAGGAGAACGAAAATGACCTAAATATTAATTCAATGACACAAACAAAGTTATTGGATGCACAAGATTGGTTAAAAACTCTAATTGGACAAGAATAAGCCTAGGGAAGACGAAAATGACCTAATTGATCATCCAATGACACAAACACACCTATTGAATACACAAGATTGGTTAAAAACCCTAATTGGACAAGAATAAGCCTAGGGAGGACGAAAATGACCTAATTGATCATCCATTGCCACAAACACACCTATTGGATGCACAAGATTGGTTAAAAACCCTAATTGGACAAGAATATGCCTAGGGAGGACGAAAATGACCAAATTGATCATCCAATGACACAAACACACCTATTGGATGCACAAGATTGGTTAAAAACCCTAATTGGACAAGAATTAGCCTAGGGAGGACGAAAATGACCTAATTGATCATCCAATGACACAAACACACCTATTGGATGCACAAGATTGGTTAAAAACCCTAATTGGACAAGAATAAGCCTAGGGAGGACGAAAATGACCTAATTGATCATCCAATGACACAAACACACCTATTGGATGCACAAGATTGGTTAAAAACCATAGTTGGACATGAATATGCCTAGGGAGGACGAAAATGACCTAATTGATCTTCCAATGACACAAATGAACTTATTGGATGCACAAGATTGGTTAAAAACACTAATTGGACAAAAATAAGCCTAGGGAGGACAAAAATGACCTAATTGATCATCCAATGACACAAACACACCTATTGGATGCACAAGATTGGTTAAAAACCCTAATTGGACAAGAATAAGCCTAGGGAGGACGAAAATGACCTAAATGTTAATCAAATGACACAACTCAACTTATTGGATGCACAAGATTGGTTAAAAACCCTAAATGGACAAGAATAAGCCTAGGGAGGACGAAAATGACCTAATTGATCATCCAATGACACAAACACACCTATTGGATGCACAAGATTGGTTAAAAACCCTAATTGGACAAGAATAAGCCTAGGGAGGACGAAAATGACCTAAATGTTAATCCAATGACACAACTCAACTTATTAAATGCACAAGATAGGTTAAAAACCCTAATTGGACAAGAATAAGCCTAGGGAGGACGAAAATGACCTAATTGATCATCCATTGACACAAACACACCAATTGGATGCACAAGATTCGTTAAAAACCCTAATTGGACAAGAATATGCCTAGGGAGGACGAAAATGACCTAATTGATCATCCAATAACTCAAACACACCTATTGGATGCACAAGATTGGTTAAAAACCCTAATTGGACAAGAATATGCCTAGGGAGGACGAAAATGACCTAAATGTTAATCCAATGACACAAATGAACTTATTGGATGCACAAGATTGGTTAAAAACCCTAATTGGACAAGAATAAGCCTAGGGAGGACGAAAATGACCTAATTGATCATCCAATGACACAAACACACCTATTGGATGCACAAGATTGGTTAAAAACCCTAATTGGACAAGAATAAGCCTAGGGAGGACGAAAATGACCTAATTGATCATCCAATGACACAAACCCACCTATTGGATGCACAAGATTAGTTAAAAACCATAATTGGACAAGAATAAGCCTAGGGAGGACGAAAATAACCTAATTGATCATCCAATGCCACAAACACACCTATTGGATGCACAAGATTGGTTAAAAACCCTAATTGGACAAGAATAAGCCTAAGGAGGACGAAAATGACCTAATTGATCATCCAATGACACAAACACACCTATTGGATGCACAAGATTGGTTAAAAACCCTAATTGGACAAGAATAAGCCTAGGGAGGACGAAAATGACCTAATTGATCATCCAATGACACAAACACACCTATTGGATGCACAAGATTGGTTAAAAACCCTAATTGGACAAGAATATGCCTAGGAAGGACGAAAATGACCTAATTGATCATCCAATGGCACAAACACACCTATTGGATGCACAAGATTGGTTAAAAACCCTAATTGGACAAGAATAAGCCTAGGGAGGACGAAAATGACCTAATTGATCATCCAATGACACAAACACACCTATTGGATGCACAAGATTGGTTAAAAACCTGAATTGGACAAGAATATGCCTAGGGAGGACGAAAATGACCTAAATATTAATTCAATGAAACAAACAAACTTATTGGATGCACAAGATTGGTTAAAAACTCTAATTGGACAAGAATAAGCCTAGGGAGGACGAAAATGACCTAATTGATCATCCAATGACACAAACACACCTATTGGATGCACAAGATTGGTTAAAAACCCTAATTGGACAAGAATAAGCCTAGGGAGGACGAAAATGACCTAATTGATCATCCAATGACACAAACACACCTATTGGATGCACAAGATTGGTTAAAAACCCTAATTGGACAAGAATAAGCCTAGGGAGGACGAAAATGACCTAATTGATAATCCATTGACACAAATGACCTTATTGGATGCACAAGATTAGTTAAAAACCCTAATTGGACAAGAATAAGCCTAGGGAGGACGAAAATAACCTAATTGATCATCCAATGACACAAACACACCTATTGGATGCACAAGATTGGTTAAAAACCATAATTGGACAAGAATATGCCTAGGGAGGACGAAAATGACCTAAATGTTAATCCAAGGACACAAATTAACTTATTGGATGCACAAGATTGGTTAAAAACCCTAATTGGACAAGAATAAGCCTAGGGAGGACGAAAATGACCTAATTGATCATCCAATGACACAAACACACCTATTGGATGCACAAGATTGGTTAAAAACCCTAATTGGACAAGAATATGCCTAGGGAGGACGAAAATGACCTAATTGATCATCCAATGACACAAACACACCTATTGGATGCACAAGATTGGTTAAAAACCCTAATTAGACAAGAATATGCCTAGGGAGGACGAAATTGACCTAAATATTAATTCATTGACATAAACAAACTTGTTGGATGCACAAGATTGAGTAAAAACCCTAATTGGACAAGAATAAGCCTAGGGAGGACGAAAATGACCTAATTGATCATCCAATGACACAAACACACATATTGGATGCACAAGATTGGTTAAAAACCCTAATTGGACAAGAATAAGCCTAGGGAGGACGAAAATGACCTAATTGATCATCCAATGACACAAACACACCTATTGGATGCACAAGATTGGTTAAAAACCCTAATTGGACAAGAATATGCCTAGGAAGGACGAAAATGACCTAATTGATCATCCAATGACACAAATGAACTTATTGGATGCACAAGATTAGTTAAAAACCCTAATTCGACACGAATAAGCCTAGGGAGGACGAAAATAACCTAATTGATCATCCAATGACACAAACACACCTATTGGATGCACAAGATTGGTTAAAAACCCTAATTGGACAAGAATATGCTTAGGGAGGATGAAAATGACCTAAATGCTAATCCAATGACACAACTCAAATTATTGGATGCACAAGATTGGTTAAAAACCTTAATTGGGCAAGAATAAGCCTAGGGAGGACGAAAATGACCTAATTGATCATCCAATGACACAAACACACCTATTGGATGCACAAGATTGGTTAAAAACCCTAATTGGACAAGAATAAGCCTAGGGAGGACGAAAATGACCTAATTGATCATCCATTGCCACAAACACACCTATTGGATACACAAGATTGGTTAAAAACCCTAATTGGACAAGAATATGCCTAGGGAGGATGAAAATGACCTAATTGATCATCCAATGACACAAACACACCTATTGGATGCACAAGATTGGTTAAAAACCCTAATTAGACAAGAATATGCATAGGGAGGACGAAAATGACCTAAATATTAATTCAATGACATAAACAAACTTGTTGGATGCACAAGATTGGGTAAAAACCCTAATTGGACAAGAATATGCCTAAGGAGGACGAAAATGAACTAAATATTAATTCAATGACACAAACAAACTTATTGGATGCACAAGATTGGTTAAAAACCCTAATTGGACAAGAATAAGCCTAGGGAGGACGAAAATGGCCTAATTGATCATCCAATGACACAAACACACCTATTGGAAGCACATGATTGGTTAAAAACCCTAATTGGACAAGAATACGCCTAGGGAGGACGAAAATGGCCTTAATGTTAATCTAATGACACAAATGAACTTATTGGATGCACAAGATTGGTTAAAAACCCTAATTGGACAAGAATAAGCCTAGGGAGGACGAAAATGACCTAATTGATCATCCAATGACATAAACACACCTATTGGTTGCACAAGATTGGTTAAAAACCCTAATTGGACAAGAATATGCCTTGGGAGGACGAAAATGACCTAATTGATCATCCAATGACACAAACACACCTATTGGATGCACAAGATCGGTTAAAAACCCTAATTGGACAAGAATAAGCCTAGGGAGGACGAAAATAACATAATTGATCATCCAATGAAACTAATGAACTTATTGGATGCACAAGATTAGTTAAAAACCCTAATTGCACACGAATAATCTTAGGGAGGACGAAAATAACCTAAATGATCATCCAATGACACAAACACACCTATTGGATGCACAAGATTGGTTAAAAACCCTAATTGGACAAGAATATCCCTAGGGAGGATGAAAATGACCTAAATGCTAATCCAATGACACAACTCAAATTATTGGATGCACAAGATTGGTTAAAAACCCTAATTGGGCAAGAATAAGCCTAGGGAGGACGAAAATGACCTAATTGATCATCCAATCACACAAACACACATATTGGATGCACAAGATTGGTTAAAAACCCTAATTGGACAAGAATAAGCCTAGGGAGGACGAAAATGACCTAATTGATCATCCAATGACACAAACACACCTATTGGATGCACAAGATTGGTTAAAAACCCTAATTAGACAAGAATATGCCTAGGGAGGACGAAAATGACCTAAATATTAATTCAATGACATAAACAAACTTGTTGGATACACAAGATTGGGTAAAAACCCTAATTGGACAAGAATAAGCCTATGGAGGACGAAAACGACCTAATTGATCATCCAATGACACAAACACACCTATTGGAATCACAAGATTGGTTAAAAACCCTAATTGGACAAGAATATGCCTAGGGAGGACGAAAATGACCTTAATGTTAATCCAATGACACAAATGAACTTATTGGATGCACAAGATTGGTTAAAAACCCTAATTGGACAAGAATAAGCCTAGGGAGGACGAAAATGATCTAATTGATCATCCATTGCCACAAACACACCTATTGGATGCACAAGATTGGTTAAAAACCCTAATTGGACAAGAATAAGCATAGGGAGGACGAAAATGACCTAATTGATCATCCAATGACACAAACACACCTATTGGATGCACAAGATTGGTTAAAAACCCTAATTGGACAAGAATATGCCTAGGGAGGATGAAAATGACCTAAATGTTAATCCAATGACACAAGCGAACTTATTGGATGCACAAGATTGGTTAAAAACCCTAATTGGACAAGAATAAGCCTAGGGAGGACGAAAATGACCTAATTGATCATCCAATGACACAAACACACCTATTGGATGCACAAGATTGGTTAAAAACCCTAATTGGACAAGAATATGCCTAGGGAGGACGAAAATGACCTAAATATTAATTCAATGAAACAAACAAACTTATTGGAAGCACAAGATTGGTTAAAAACCCTAATTGGACAAGAATAAGCATAGGGAGGACGAAAATGACCTAATTGATCATCCAATGACACAAACACACCTATTGGATGCACAAGATTGGTTAAAAACCCTAATTGGACAAGAATATGCCTAGGGAGGACGAAAATGACCTAAATGTTAATCCAATGACACAAATGAACTTATTGGATGCACAAGATTGGTTAAAAACCTTAATTGGACAAGAATAAGCCTAGGGTGGACGAAAATAACCTAATTGATCATCCAATGACACAAACACACCTATTGGATGCACAAGATTGGTTAAAAACCCTAATTGGACAAGAAATTGCCTAGGTAGGACGAAAATGACCTAAATATTAATTCAATGACACAAACAAACTTATTGGATGCACAAGATTGGTTAAAAACCCTAATTGGACAAGAATAAGCCTAGGGAGAACGAAAATGACCTAATGGATCATCCAATGACACAAATAAACTTATTGGATGCACAAGATTGGTTAAAAACCCTAATTGGACAAGAATAAGCCTAGGGAGGACGAAAATGACCTAATTGATCATCCAATGACACAAACACACCTATTGGATGCACAAGATTGGTTAAAAACCCTAATTGGACAAGAATATGCCCAGGGAGGAGGAAAATGACCTAAATATTAATTCAATGACACAAACAAAGTTATTGGATGCACAAGATTGGTTAAAAACCCTAATTGGACAAGAATAAGCCTAGGGAGGACGAAAATGACCTAATTGATCATCCAATGACACAAACACACCTATTGGATGCACAAGATTGGTTAAAAACCCTAATTGGACAAGAATATGCCTAGGGAGGACGAAAATGACCTAATTGATCATCCAATGACACAAATGAACTTATTGGATGCACAAGATTAGTTAAAAACCCTAATTGGACAAGAATAAGCTTTGGGAGGACGAAAATTACCTAATTGATCATCCAATGACACAAACACACCTATTGGATGCACAAGATTGGTCTAAAACTCTAAATGAGCAAGAATATGCCTAGGGAGGACGAAAATGACCAAAATGTTAATCCAATGACACAAATGAACGTATTGGATGCACAAGATTGGTTAAAAACCCTAATTGGACAAGAATAAGCCTAGGGAGGACGAAAATGACCTAATTGATCATCCAATGACACAAACACACCTATTGGATGCACAAGATTGGTTAAAAACCCTAATTGGACAAGAATATGCCTAGGGAGGACGAAAATGACCTAATTGATCATCCAATGACACAAATGACCTTATTGGATGAACAAGATTTGTTAAAAACCCTAATTAGACAAGAATAATCCTAGGGATGACGAAAATGACCTAAATGTTAATCCAATGACACAACACACCTATTGGATGCACAAGATTGGTTAAAAACCCTAATTGGACAAGAATATGCCTAGGGAGGACGAAAATGACCTAATTAATCATCCAATGACACAAACACACCTATTGGATGCACAAGATTGGTTAAAAACCAAAATTGGACAAGAATAAGCCTAGGGAGGACGAAAATGACCTAATTGATCATCCATTGCCACAAACACAGCTATTGGATACACAAGATTGATTAAAAACCCTAATTGGACAAGAATAAACCTAGGGATGACGAAAATGAGCTAAATGTTAATCCAATGACACAACTCAACTTATTGGATGCACAAGATTGGTTAAAAACCCTAATTGGACAAGAATAAGCCTAGGGAGGACGAAAATGACCTAATTGATCATCCAATGACACAAACACACCTATTGGATGCACAAGATTGGTTAAAAACCCTAATTGGACAAGAATATGCCTAGGGAGGACGAAAATGACCTAATTGATCATCCAATGACACAAACACACCTATTGGATGCATAAGATCGGTTAAAAACCCTAATTGGACAAGAATATGCCTAGGCAGGACGAAAATGACCTAAATGTTAATCCAATGACACAAATGAACTTATTGGATGCACAAGATTGGTTAAAAACCCTAATTGGACAAGAATAAGCCTAGGGAGGACGAAAATGACCTAATTGATCATCCAATGACACAAACACACCTATTGGATGCACAAGATTGGTTAAAAACCCTAATTGGACAAGAATATGCC
Source organism: Cicer pinnatifidum (assembly GCA_037974775.1). Taxonomy (NCBI): domain Eukaryota; kingdom Viridiplantae; phylum Streptophyta; class Magnoliopsida; order Fabales; family Fabaceae; genus Cicer; species Cicer pinnatifidum. The sequence continues at coordinate 217,044 of JBBPBR010000935.1, forward strand.
TAAGGAGGACGAAAATGACCTAAATATTAATTCAATGACACAAACAAAGTTATTGGATGCACAAGATTGGTTAATAACCCTAATTGGACAAGAATAAGCCTTGGGATGACGAAAATGACCTAATTGATCATCCAATGACACAAACACGCCTATTGGATGCACAAGATTGGTAAAAAACCCTAATTGGACAAGAATATGCCTAGGGACGACGAAATGACCTAAATATTAATTCAATGACACAAACAAAGTTATTGGATGCACAAGATTGGTTAAAAACCCTAATTGGACAAGAATAAGCCTAGGGAGGACGAAAATGACCTAATTGATCATCCAATGACACAAACACACCTATTGGATGCACAAGATTGGTTAAAAACCCTAATTGGACAAGAATATGCCTAGGGACGATGAAAATGACCTAAATGTTAATCCAATGACACAAATGAACTTATTGGATGCACAAGATTGGTTAAAAACCCTAATTGGACAAGAATAAGCCTAGGGAGGACGAAAATGACCTAATTGATCATCCAATGACACAAACACACCTATTGGAATCACAAGATTGGTTAAAAACCCTAATTGGACAAGAATATGCCTAGGGAGGACGAAAATGACCTAAATATTAATTCAATGACACAAACAAAGTTATTGGATGCACAAGATTGGTTAAAAACCCTAATTGGACAAGAATAAGCCTAGGGAGGACGAAAATGACCTAATTGATCATCCAATGACACAAACACACCTATTGGATGCACAAGATTGGTTAAAAACCCTAATTGGACAAGAATATGCCTAATGAGGACGAAAATGACCTAAATATTAATTCAACGACACAAACAAAGTTATTGGATGCACAAGATTGGTTAAAAACCCTAATTGGACAAGAATAAGCCTAGGGAGGACGAAAATGACCTAATTGATCATCCAATGACACAAACACACCTATTGGATGCACAAGATTGGTTAAAAACCCTAATTGGACAAGAATATTCCTAGGGAAGACGAAAATGATCTAAATATTAATTCAATGACACAATCAAAGTTATTGGATGCACAAGATTGGTTAAAAACCCTAATTGGACAAGAATAAGCCTAGGGAGGACGAAAATGACCTAAATATTAATTCAATGACACAAACAAACTTATTGGATGCACAAGATTGGTTAAAAACTCTAATTGGACAAGAATAAGCCTAGGGAGGACGAAAATGACCTAATTGATCATCCAATAACTCAAACACACCTATTGGATGCACAAGATTGGTTAAAAACCCTAATTGGACAAGAATATGCCTAGGGAGGACGAAAATGACCTAAATGTTAATCCAATGACACAAATGAACTTATTGGATGCACAAGATTGGTTAAAAACCCTAATTGGACAAGAATAAGCCTAGGGAGGACGAAAATGACCTAATTGATCATCCAATGACACAAACACACCTATTGGATGCACAAGATTGGTTAAAAACCCTAATTGGACAAGAATAAGCCTAGGGAGGACGAAAATGACCTAATTGATCATCCAATGACACAAACCCACCTATTGGATGCACAAGATTAGTTAAAAACCATAATTGGACAAGAATAAGCCTAGGGAGGACGAAAATAACCTAATTGATCATCCAATGCCACAAACACACCTATTGGATGCACAAGATTGGTTAAAAACCCTAATTGGACAAGAATAAGCCTAAGGAGGACGAAAATGACCTAATTGATCATCCAATGACACAAACACACCTATTGGATGCACAAGATTGGTTAAAAACCCTAATTGGACAAGAATAAGCCTAGGGAGGACGAAAATGACCTAATTGATCATCCAATGACACAAACACACCTATTGGATGCACAAGATTGGTTAAAAACCCTAATTGGACAAGAATATGCCTAGGAAGGACGAAAATGACCTAATTGATCATCCAATGGCACAAACACACCTATTGGATGCACAAGATTGGTTAAAAACCCTAATTGGACAAGAATAAGCCTAGGGAGGACGAAAATGACCTAATTGATCATCCAATGACACAAACACACCTATTGGATGCACAAGATTGGTTAAAAACCGTAATTGGACAAGAATATGCCTAGGAAGGACGAAATTGTCCTAATTGATCATCCAATGACACAAACACACCTATTGGATGCACAAGATTGGTTAAAAATCCTAATTGGACAAGAATAAGCCTAGGGAGGACGAAAATGACCTAATTGATCATCCAATGACACAAACACACCTATTGGATGCACAAGATTGGTTAAAAACCCTAATTGGACAAGAATAAGCCCAGGGAGGACGAATATGACCAAATTGATCATCCATTGCCACAAACACACCTATTGGATGCACAAGATTGGTTAAAAGCCCTAATTGGACAAGAATATGCCTAGGGAGGACGAAAATGACCTAATTGATCATCCAATGACACAAACACACATATTGGATGCACAAGATTGGTTAAAAACCCTAATTGGACAAGAATAAGCCTAGGGAGGACGAAAATGACCTAATTGATCATCCAATGACACAAACACACCTATTGGATGCACAAGATTGGTTAAAAACCCTAATTGGACAAGAATAAGCCTAGGGAGGACGAAAATGACCTAATTGATCATCCAATGACACAAACACACCTATTGGATGCACAAGATTGGTTAAAAACCCTAATTGGACAAGAATATGCCTAGGGAGGACGAAAATGACCTAAATATTAATTTAATGACACAAACAAAGTTTTTGGATGCACAAGATTAATTAAAAACCCTAATTGGACAAGAATAAACCTAGGGAGGACGAAAATGACCTAATTGATCATCCAATGACACAAATACACCTATTGGATGCAAAAGATTGGTTAAAAATCCTAATTGGACAAGATGATGCCTAGGGAGGACGAAAATGACCTAAATATTAATTCAATGACACAAACAAACTTATTGGATGCACAAGATTGGTTAAAAACCCTAATTGGACAAAAATAAGCCTAGGGAGGACGAAAATGACCTAATTGATAATCCAATGACACAAACAAACTTATTGGATGCACAAGATTGGTTAAAAACCCTAATTGGACAAGAATAAACCAAGGGAGGACAAAAATGACCTAAATGTTAATCCAATGACACTACTCAACTTATTGGAAGCACAAGATTGGTTAAAAACCCTAATTGGACAAGAATAAGCCTAGGGAGGACGAAAATGACCTAATTGATCATCCAATGACACAAACACACCTATTGGATGCACAAGATTGGTTAAAAACCCTAATTGGACAAGAATAAGCCTAGGGAGGACGAAAATGACCTAATTGATCATCCAATGACACAAACACACCTATTGGATGCACAAGATTGGTTAAAAACCCTAATTGGACAAGAATATGCCTAGGGAGGACGAAAATGACCTAAATGTTAATCCAATGACACAAATGAACTTATTGGATGCACAAGATTGGTTAAAAACCCTAGTTGGACAACAATAAGCCTAGGGAGGACGAAAATGACCTAATTGATCATCCAATGACACAAACACACCTACTGGATGCACAAGATTGGTTAAAAACCCTAATTGGACAAGAATATGCCTAGGGAGGACGAAAATGACCTAAATATTAATTCAATGACACAAACAAAGTTATTGGATGCACAACATTGGTTAAAAACCCTAATTGGACAAGAATAAGCATAGGGAGGACGAAAATGACCTAATTGATCATCCAATGACACAAACACACCTATTGGATGCACAAGATTGGTTAAAAACCCTAATTGGACAAGAATAAGCCCAGGGAGGACGAAAATGACCTAATTGATCATCCATTGCCACAAACACACCTATTGGATGCACAAGATTGGTTAAAAACCCTAATTGGACAAGAATATGCCTAGGGAGGACGAAAAATACCTAATTGATCATCCAATGACACAAACACACCTATTGGATGCACAAGATTGGTTAAAAACCCTAATTAGACAAGAATATGCCTAGGGAGGACGAAAATGACCTAAATATTAATTCAATGACATAAACAAACTTGTTGGATGCACAAGATTGGGTAAAAACCCTAATTGGACAAGAATAAGCCTAGGGAGGACGAAAATGACCTAATTGATCATCCAATGACACAAACACACATATTGGATGCACAAGATTGGTTAAAAACCCTAATTGGACAAGAATAAGCCTAGGGAGGACGAAAATGACCTAATTGATCATCCAATGACACAAACACACCTATTGGATGCACAAGATTGGTTAAAAACCCTAATTGGACAAGAATATGCCTAGGAAGGACGAAAATGACCTAATTGATCATCCAATGACACAAATGAACTTATTGGATGCACAAGATTAGTTAAAAACCCTAATTCGACACGAATAAGCCTAGGGAGGACGAAAATAACCTAATTGATCATCCAATGACACAAACACACCTATTGGATGCACAAGATTGGTTAAAAACCCTAATTGGACAAGAATATGCCTAGGGAGGATCAAAATGACCTAAATGCTAATCCAATGACACAACTCAAATTATTGGATGCACAAGATTGGTTAAAAACCCTTATTGGACAAGAATAAGCCTAGGGAGGACGAAAATGACCTAATTGATCATCCAATGACACAAACACACCTATTGGTTGCACAAGATTGGTTAAAACCCCTAATTGGAGAAGAATATGCCTTGGGAGGACGAAAATGACCTAATTGATCATCCAATGACACAAACACACCTATTGGATGCACAAGATCGGTTAAAAACCCTAATTCGACAAGAATAAGCCTAGGGAGGACGAAAATAACCTAATTGATCATCCAATGACACAAATGAACTTATTGGATGCACAAGATTAGTTAAAAACCCTAATTGGACACGAATAAGCCTAGGGAGGACGAAAATAACCTAAATGATCATCCAATGACACAAACACACCTATTGGATGCACAAGATTGGTTAAAAACCCTAATTGGACAAGAATATGCCTAGGGAGGATGAAAATGACCTAAATGCTAATCCAATGACACAACTCAAATTATTGGATGCACAAGATTGGTTAAAAACCCTAATTGGGCAAGAATAAGCCTAGGGAGGACGAAAATGACCTAATTGATCATCCAATGACACAAACACACCTATTGGATGCACAAGATTGGTTAAAAACCTAATTAGACAAGAATATGCCTAGGGAGGACGAAAATGACCTAAATATTAATTCAATGACATAAACAAACTTGTTGGATGCACAAGATTGGGTAAAAACCCTAATTGGACAAGAATATGCCTAGGGAGGACGAAAATGACCTAAATATTAATTCAATGACACAAACAAACTTATTGGATGCACAAGATTGGTTAAAAACCCTAATTGGACAAGAATAAGCCTAGGGAGGACGAAAATGGCCTAATTGATCATCCAATGACACAAACACACCTATTGGAAGCACATGATTGGTTAAAAACCCTAATTGGACAAGAATATGCCTAGGGAGGACGAAAATGACCTTAATGTTAATCCAATGACACAAATGAACTTATTGGATGCACAAGATTGGTTAAAAACCCTAATTGGACAAGAATAAGCCTAGGGAGGACGAAAATGACCTAATTGATCATCCAATGACATAAACACACCTATTGGTTGCACAAGATTGGTTAAAAACCCTAATTGGACAAGAATATGCCTTGGGAGGACGAAAATGACCTAATTGATCATCCAATGACACAAACACACCTATTGGATGCACAAGATCGGTTAAAAACCCTAATTGGACAAGAATAAGTCTAGGGAGGACGAAAATAACCTAATTGATCATCCAATGAAACAAATGAACTTATTGGATGCACAAGATTAGTTAAAAACCCTAATTGGACACGAATAATCCTAGGGAGGATGAAAATAACCTAAATGATCATCCAATGACACAAACACACCTATTGGATGCACAAGATTGGTTAAAAACCCTAATTGGACAAGAATATGCCTAGGGAGGATGAAAATGACCTAAATGCTAATCCAATGACACAACTCAAATTATTGGATGCACAAGATTGGTTAAAAACACTAATTGGGCAAGAATAAGCCTAGGGAGGACGAAAATGACCTAATTGATCATCCAATGACACAAACACACATATTGGATGCACAAGATTGGTTAAAAACCCTAATTGGACAAGAATAACCCTAGGGAGGACGAAAATGACCTAATTGATCATCCATTGCCACAAACACACCTATTGGATGCACAAGATTGGTTAAAAACCCTAATTGGACAAGAATATGCCTAGGGAGGACGAAAATGACCTAATTGATCATCCAATGACACAAACACACCTATTGGATGCACAAGATTGGTTAAAAAACCCTAATTAAACAAGAATATGCCTAGGGAGAACGAAAATGACCTAAATATTAATTCAATGACATAAACAAACTTGTTGGATGCACAAGATTGGGTAAAAATCCTAATTGGACAAGAATAAGCCTAGGGAGGACAAAAATGACCTAATTGATCATCCTATGACACAAACACACCTATTGGAAGCACAAGATTGGTTAAAAACCCTAATTGGACAAGAATATGCCTAGGGAGGACGAAAATGACCTAAATGTTAATCCAATGACACAAATGAACTTATTGGATGCACAAGATTGATTAAAAACCCTAATTGGACAAGGATAAGCCTAGGGAGGACGAAAATGACCTAATTGATTATCCAATGACACAAACACACCTATTGGTTGCACAAGATTGGTTAAAAACCTTAATTGGACTAGAATATGCCTTGGGAGGACGAAAATTACCTAATTGATCAGCCAATGACACAAATACACCTATTGG
>JBBPBR010000936.1:0-70023 GCA_037974775.1 Cicer pinnatifidum
TTTGTTTGTGTCATTGAATTAATATTTAGGTCATTTTCGTCCTCCCTAGGCATATTCTTGTCCAATTAGGGTTTTTAACCAATCTTGTGCATCCAATAGGTGTGTTTGTGTCATTGGATGATCAATTAGGTCATTTTCGTCCTCCCTAGGCTTATTCTTGTCCAATTAGGGTTTTTAACCAATCTTGTGCATCCAATAAGCTCATATGTGTCATTGGATTAACATTTAGGTCATTTTCGTCCTCCCTAGGCATATTCTTGTCCAATTAGGGTTTTTAACCAATCTTGTGCTTCCAATAGGTGTGTTTGTGTCATTGGATGATCAATTAGGCCATTTTCGTCCTCCCTAGGCTTATTCTTGTCCAATTTGGGTTTTTAAGCAAACTTGTTCATCCAATAACTTTGTTTGTGTCATTGAATTAATATTTAGGTCATTTTCGTCCTCCCTAGGCATATTCTTGTCCAATTAGGGTTTTTAACCAATCTTGTGCATCCAATAGGTGTGTTTGTGTCATTGGATAATCAATTAGGTCATTTTCGTTCTCCCTAGGCTTATTCTTGTCCAATTAGGGTTTTTAACCAATCTTTTGCATCCAATAAGTTCATTTGTGTCATTGGATTAACATTTAGGTCATTTTCGTCCTCCTTAGGCATATTCTTGTCCAATTAGGGTTTTTAACCAATCTTGTGCATCCAATAGGTGTGTTTGTGTCATTGATTTATCAATTAGGTCATTTTCGTCCTCCCTAGGCTTATTCTTGTCCAATTAGGGTTTTTAACCAATCTTGTGCGTCCAATAGGTGTGTTTGTGTCATTGGATGATCAATTAGGTCATTTTCGTCCTCCCAAGGCATATTCTTGTCCAATTAGGGTTTTTAACCAATCTTGTGCAACCAATAGGTGTGTTTGTGTCATTGGATGATCAATTAGGTCATTTTCGTCCTCCCTAGGCTTATTCTTGTCCAATTAGGGTTTTTAACCGATATTGTGCATCCAATAGGTGTGTTTGTGTCATTGGATGATCAATTAGGTCATTTTCGTCTTCCCAAGGCATATTCTTGTCCAATTAGGGTTTTTAACCAATCTTGTGCAACCAATAGGTGTGTTTGTGTCGTTGGATGATCAATTAGGTCATTTTCGTTCTCCCTAGGCTTATTCTTGTCCAATTAGGGTTTTTAACCAATCTTGTGCATCCAATACGTTCAGTTGTGTCATTGGATTAACATTTAGGTCATTTTCGTCCTCCCTAGGCATATTCTTGTCCAATTAGGGTTTTTAACCATTCTTGTGCTTCCAATAGGTGTGTTTGTGTCATTGGATGATCAATTAGGTCATTTTTGTCCTCCCTAGGCTTATTCTTGTCCAATTAGGCTTTTTACCCAATCTTGTGCATCCAACAAGTTTGTTTATGTCATTGAATTAATATCTAGGTCATATTCGTCCTCCCTAGGCATATTCTTGTCTAATTAGGGTTTTTAACCAATCTTGTGCATCCAATAGGTGTGTTTGTGTTATTGGATGATCAATTAGGTCATTTTCGTCCTCCCTAGGCATATTCTTGTCCAATTAGGGTTTTTAACCAATCTTGTGCATCCAATAGGTGTGTTTGCGGCAATGGATGATCAATTAGGTCATTTTCGTCCCCCCTAGGCTTATTCTTGTCCAATTAGGGTTTTTAACCAATCTTGTGCATCCAATATGTGTATTTGTGTCATTGGATGATCAATTAGGTCATTTTCGTCCTCCCTAGGCTTATTCTTGTCCAATTAGGGTTTTTAACCGATATTGTGCATCCAATAGGTGTGTTTGTGTCATTGGATGATCAATTAGGTCATTTTCGTCCTCCCAAGGTATATTCTTGTCCAATTAGGGTTTTTAACCAATCTTGTGCAACCAATAGGTGTGTTTGTGTCATTGGATGATCAAATAGGTCATTTTCGTCCTCCCTAGGCTTATTCTTGTCCAATTAGGGTTTTTAACCAATCTTGTGCATCCAATACGTTCATTTGTGTCATTGGATTAACATTTAGGTCATTTTCGTCCTCCCTAGGCATATTCTTGTCCAATTAGGGTTTTTAACCAATCTTGTGCTTCCAATAGGTGTGTTTGTGTCATTGGATGATCAATTAGGTCATTTTTGTCCTCCCTAGGCTTATTCTTGTCCAATTAGGCTTTTTACCCAATCTTGTGCATCCAACAAGTTTGTTTATGTCATTGAATTAATATTTAGGTCATATTCGTCCTCCCTAGGCATATTCTTGTCCAATTAGGGTTTTTAACCAATCTTGTGCATCCAATAGGTGTGTTTGTGTCATTGGATAATCAATTAGGTCATTTTCGTTCTCCCTAGGCTTATTCTTGTCCAATTAGGGTTTTTAACAATTCTTGTGCATCCAATAAGTTCATTTGTGTCATTGGATTAACATTTAGGTCATTTTCGTCCTCCCTAGGCATATTCTTGTCCAATTAGGGTTTTTAACCAATCTTGTGCATCCAATAGGTGTGTTTGTGTCATTGGATGATCAATTAGGTTATTTTCGTCCTCCCTAGGCTTATTCGTGTCCAATTAGGGTTTTTAACTAATCTTATGCATCCAATAAGTTCATTTGTGTCATTGGATGATCAATTAGGTCATTTTCGACCTTCCTAGGCATATCCTTGTCCAATTAGGGTTTTTAACCAATCTTGTGCATCCAATAGGTGTATTTGTGTCATTGGATGATCAATTAGGTCATTTTCTTCCTCCCTAGGCTTATTCTTGTCCAATTAGGGTTTTTAACCGATATTGTGCATCCAATAGGTGTGTTTGTGTCATTGGATTAACATTTAGGTCATTTTCGTCCTCCCTAGGCATATTCTTGTCCAATTAGGGTTTTTAACCAATCTTGTGCATCCAATAGGTGTGTTTGTGTCATTGGATGATCAATTAGGTCATTTTCGTCCTCCCTAGGCTTATTCTTGTCCAATTAGGGTTTTTAACCAATCTTGTGCATCCGATAAGTTTATTTGTGTCATTGAATTAATATTTAGGTCATTTTTGTCCTCCCTAGGCATATTCTTGTCCAATTAGGGTTTTTAACCAATCTTGTGCATCCAATAGGTGTGTTTGTGTCATTGGATGATCAATTAGGTCATTTTCGTCCTCCCTAGGCATATTCTTGTCCAATTAGGGTTTTTAACCAATCTTGTGCATCCAATAGGTGTGTTTGTGTCATTGGATGATCAATTAGGTCATTTTCGTCCTTCCTAGGCTTATTCTTGTCCAATTAGGGTTTTTAACCAATCTTGTGCATCCAATAAATTGAGTTGTGTCATTGGATTAACATTTAGGTCATTTTCGTCCTCCCTAGGCTTATTCTTGTCCAATTAGGGTTTTTAACCAATCTTGTGCATCCAATAGGTGTGTTTGTGTCATTGGATGATCAATTAGGTCATTTTCGTCCTCCCTAGGCATATTCTTGTCCAATTAGGGTTTTTAACCAATCTTGTGCATCCAATAGGTGTGTTTGCGGCAATGGATGATCAATTAGGTCATTTTCGTCCCCCCTAGGCTTATTCTTGTCCAATTAGGGTTTTTAACCAATCTTGTGCATCCAATAGGTGTGTTTGTGTCATTGGATGATCAATTAGGTCATTTTCGTCCTCCCTAGGCTTATTCTTGTCCAATTAGGGTTTTTAACCGATATTGTGCATCCAATAGGTGTGTTTGTGTCATTGGATGATCAATTAGGTCATTTTCGTCCTCCCAAGGCATATTCATGTCCAATTAGGGTTTTTAACCAATCTTGTGCAACCAATAGGTGTCTTTGTGTCATTAGATGATCAATTAGGTCATTTTCGTCCTCCCTAGGCTTATTCTTGCCCAATTAGGGTTTTTAACCAATCTTGTGCATCCAATACGTTCATTTGTGTCATTGGATTAACATTTAGGTCATTTTCGTCCTCCCTAGGCATATTCTTGTCCAATTAGGGTTTTTAACCAATCTTGTGCTTCCAATAGGTGTGTTTGTGTCATTGGATGATCAATTAGGTCATTTTTGTCCTCCCTAGGCTTATTCTTGTCCAATTAGGGTTTTTACCCAATCTTGTGCATCCAACAAGTTTGTTTATGTCATTGAATTAATATTTAGGTCATATTCGTCCTCCCTAGGCATATTCTTGTCTAATTAGGGTTTTTAACCAATCTTGTGCATCCAATAGGTGTGTTTGTGTTATTGGATGATCAATTAGGTCATTTTCGTCCTCCCTAGGCTTATTCTTGCCCAATTAGGGTTTTTAACCAATCTTGTGCATCCAATAGGTGTGTTTGTGTCATTGGATGATCAATTAGGTCATTTTCGTCCTCCCTAGGCTTATTCTTGCCCAATTAGGGTTTTTAACCAATCTTGTGCATCCAATAAGTTCATTAGTGTCATTGGATGATCAATTAGGTCATTTTCTTCCTCCCTAGGCATGTTCTTGTCCAACTAGGGTTTTTAACCAATCTTGTGCATCCAATAGGTGTGTTTGTGTCATTGGATGATCAATTAGGTCATTTTCGTCCTCCATAGGCTTATTCTTGTCCAATTAGGGTTTTTAACCAATCTTGTGCATCCAATAAGTTTGGTTGTGTCATTGGATTAACATTTAGGTCATTTTCGTCCTCCCTAGGCTTATTCTTGTCCAATTAGGGTTTTTAACCAATCTTGTGCATCCAATAACTTTGTTTGTGTCCTTGAATTAATATTTAGGTCATTTTCTTCCTCCCTAGGCATATTCTTGTCCAATTAGGGTTTTTAACCAATCTTGTGCATCCAATAGGTGTGTTTGTGTCATTGGATGATCAATTAGGTCATTTTCGTCCTCCCTAGGCATATTCTTGTCCAATTAGGGTTTTTAACCAATCTTGTGCATCCAATAACTTTGTTTGTGTCATTGAATTAATATTTAGGTAATTTTCGTCCTCCCTAGACATATTCTTGTCCAATTAGGGTTTTTAACCAATCTAGTGCATCCAACAGGTGTGTTTGTGTCATTGGATGATCAATTAGGTCATTTTCGTCCTCCCTAGGCTTATTCTTGTCCAATTAGGGTTTTTAACGAATCTTGTGCATCCAATAAGTTCATTTGTGTCATTGGATTAACATTTAGTTCATTTTTGTCCTCCCTAGGCATATTCTTGTCCAATTAGGGTTTTTAAACAATCTTGTGCATCCAATAGGTGTGTTTGTGTCATTGGATGATCAATTAGGTCATTTTCGTCCTCCCTAGGCTTATTCTTGTCCAATTAGGGTTTTTAACCAATCTTGTGAATCCAATAAGTTCATTTGTGTCATTGGATGATCAATTAGGTCATTTTCGTCCTCCCTAGGTATATTCTTGTCCAACTAGGGTTTTTAACCAATCTTGTGCATCCAATAGATGTGTTTGTGTCTTTGGATGATCAATTAGGTCATTTTCGTCCTCCCACGGCTTATTCTTGTCCAATTAGGGTTTTTAACCAATCTTGTGCATCCAATAGGTGTGTTTGTGTCATTGGATGATCAATTAGGTCATTTTCGTCCTCCCTAGGCATATTCTTGTCCAATTAGGGTTTTTAACCAATCTTGTGCATCCAATAAGTTTGTTTGTTTCATTGAATTAATATTTAGGTCATTTTCGTCCTCCCTAGGCTTATTCTTGTCCAATTAGGGTTTTTAACCAATCTTGTGCATCCAATAAGTTTGTTTATGTCATTGAATTAATATTTAGGTCATTTTCGTCCTCCCTAGGCATATTCTAGTCCAATTAGGGTTTTTAACCAATCTTGTGCATCCAATAGGTGTGTTTGTGTCATTGGATGATCAATTAGGTCATTTTCGTCCTCCCTAGGCTTATTCTTGTCCAATTAGGGTTTTTAATCAATCTTGTGCATCCAATACGTTCATTTGTGTCATTGGATTAACATTTAGGTCATTTTCGTCCTCCCTAGGCATATTCTTGTCCAATTAGGGTTTTTAACCAATCTTGTGCTTCCAATAGGTGTGTTTGTGTCATTGGATGATCAATTAGGTCATTTTTGTCCTCCCTAGGCTTATTCTTGTCCAATGAGGGTTTTTACCCAATCTTGTGCATCCAACAAGTTTGTTTATGTCATTGAATTAATATTTAGGTCATATTCGTCCTCCCTAGGCATATTCTTGTCTAATTAGGGTTTTTAACCAATCTTGTGCATCCAATAGGTGTGTTTGTGTTATTGGATGATCAATTAGGTCATTTTCGTCCTCCCTAGGCATATTCTTGTCCAATTAGGGTTTTTAACCAATCTTGTGCATCCAATAGGTGTGTTTGCGGCAATGGATGATCAATTAGGTTATTTTCGTCCCCCCAAGGCTTATTCTTGTCCAATTAGGGTTTTTAACCAATCTTGTGCATCCAATATGTGTGTTTGTGTCATTGGATGATCAATTAGGTCATTTTCGTCCTCCCTAGACTTATTCTTGTCCAATTAGGGTTTTTAACCGATATTGTGCATCCAATAGGTGTGTTTGTGTCATTGGATGATCAATTAGGTCATTTTCGTCCTCCCAAGGCATATTCTTGTCCAATTAGGGTTTTTAACCAATCTTGTGCAACCAATAGGTGTGTTTGTGTCATTGGATGATCAATTAGGTCATTTTCGTCCTCCCTAGGCTTATTCTTGTCCAGTTAGGGTTTTTAACCAATCTTGTGCATCCAATACGTTCATTTGTGTCATTGGATTAACATTTAGGTCATTTTCGTCCTCCCTAGGCATATTCTTGTCCAATTAGGGTTTTTAACCAATCTTGTGCTTCCAATAGGTGTGTTTGTGTCATTGGATGATCAATTAGGTCATTTTTGTCCTCCCTAGGCTTATTCTTGTCCAATTAGGCTTTTTACCCAATCTTGTGCATCCAACAAGTTTGTTTATGTCATTGAATTAATATTTAGGGTTTTTAACCAATCTTGTGCAACCAATAGGTGTGTTTGTGTCATTGGATGATCAATTAGGTCATTTTCGTCCTCCCTAGGCTTATTCTTGTCCAATTAGGGTTTTTAACCGATATTGTGCATCCAATAGGTGTGTTTGTGTCATTGGATGATCAATTAGGTCATTTTCGTCCTCCCAAGGCATATTCTTGTCCAATTAGGGTTTTTAACCAATCTTGTGCAAGCAATAGGCGTGTTTGTGTCGTTGGATGATCAATTAGGTCATTTTCGTCCTCCCTAGGCTTATTCTTGTCCAATTAGGGTTTTTAACCAATCTTGTGCATCCAATACGTTCATTTGTGTCATTGGATTAACATTTAGGTCATTTTCGTCCTCCCTAGGCATATTCTTGTCCAATTAGGGTTTTTAACCAATCTTGTGCTTCCAATAGGTGTGTTTGTGTCATTGGATGATCAATTAGGTCATTTTTGTCCTCCCTAGGCTTATTCTTGTCCAATTAGGCTTTTTACCCAATCTTGTGCATCCAACAAGTTTGTTTATGTCATTGAATTAATATCTAGGTCATATTCGTCCTCCCTAGGCATATTCTTGTCTAATTAGGGTTTTTAACCAATCTTGTGCATCCAATAGGTGTGTTTGTGTTATTGGATGATCAATTAGGTCATTTTCGTCCTCCCTAGGCATATTCTTGTCCAATTAGGGTTTTTAACCAATCTTGTGCATCCAATAGGTGTGTTTGCGGCAATGGATGATCAATTAGGTTATTTTCGTCCCCCCAAGGCTTATTCTTGTCCAATTAGGGTTTTTAACCAATCTTGTGCATCCAATATGTGTGTTTGTGTCATTGGATGATCAATTAGGTCATTTTCGTCCTCCCTAGACTTATTCTTGTCCAATTAGGGTTTTTAACCGATATTGTGCATCCAATAGGTGTGTTTGTGTCATTGGATGATCAATTAGGTCATTTTCGTCCTCCCAAGGCATATTCTTGTCCAATTAGGGTTTTTAACCAATCTTGTGCAACCAATAGGTGTGTTTGTGTCATTGGATGATCAATTAGGTCATTTTCGTCCTCCCTAGGCTTATTCTTGTCCAATTAGGGTTTTTAACCAATCTTGTGCATCCAATACGTTCATTTGTGTCATTGGATTAACATTTAGGTCATTTTCGTCCTCCCTAGGCATATTCTTGTCCAATTAGGGTTTTTAACCAATCTTGTGCTTCCAATAGGTGTGTTTGTGTCATTGGACGATGAATTAGGCCATTTTCGTCCTCCCTAGGCTTATTCTTGTCCAATTTGGGTTTTTAAGCAAACTTGTTCATCCAATAACTTTGTTTGTGTCATTGAATTAATATTTAGGTCATTTTCGTCCTCCCTAGGCATATTCTTGTCCAATTAGGGTTTTTAACCAATCTTGTGCATCCAATAGGTGTGTTTGTGTCATTGGATGATCAATTAGGTCATTTTCGTTCTCCCTAGGCTTATTCTTGTCCAATTAGGGTTTTTAACCAATCTTGTGCATCCAATAAGTTGAGTTGTGTCATTGGATTAACATTTAGGTCATTTTCGTCATCCCTAGGCTTATTCTTGTCCAATTAGGGTTTTTAACCAATCTTGTGCATCCAATAGGTGTGTTTGTGTCATTGGATGATCAATTAGGTCATTTTCGTCCTCCCTAGGCTTATTCTTGTCCAATTAGGGTTTTTAACCAATCTTGTGCATCCAATAAGTTGAGTTGTGTCATTGGATTAACATTTAGGTAATTTTCGTCCTCCATAGGCTTATTCTTGTCCAATTAGAGTTTTTAACCAATCTTGTGCATCCAATAAGTTCATTTGTGTCATTGGATTAACATTTAGGTCATTTTCGCCCTCCCTAGGCATATTCTTGTCCAATTAGGGTTTTTAACCAATCTTGTGCATCCAATAGGTGTGTTTGTGTCATTGGATGATCAATTAGGTCATTTTCGTCCTCCCTAGGCATATTCTTGTCCAATTAGGGTTTTTAACGAATCTTGTGCGTCCAATTGGTGTGTTTGTGTCATTGGATGATCAATTAGGTCATTTTCGTCCTCCATAGGCTTATTCTTGTCCAATTAGGGTTTTTAACCAATCTTGTGCATCCAATAAGTTGAGTTGTGTCATTGAATTAATATTTAGGTCATTTTCGTCCTCCCTAGGCATATTCTTGTCCAATTAGGGTTTTTAACCAATCTTGTGCATCCATTAGGTGTGTTTGTGGCAATGGATGATCAATTAGGTCATTTTCGTCCACCCTAGGCTTATTCTAGTCAAATTAGGGTTTTTAACCAATCTTGTGCATCCAATAGGTGTGTTTGTGTCATTGGATGATCAATTAGGTCATTTTCTTCCTCCCTAGGCTTATTCTTGTCCAATTAGGGTTTTTAACCAATCTTGTGCATCCAATACGTGTGTTTGTGTCATTGGATGATCAATTACGTCATTTTGAATCTCCCTAGGCTTATTCTTGTCCAATTAGGGTTTTTAACCAATCTTGTGCATCCAATAAGTTCATTTGTGTCATTGGATTAACATTTAGGTCATTTTCGTCCTCCCTAGGCATATTCTTGTCCAATTAGGGTTTTTAACCAATCTTGTGCATCCAATAGGTGTGTTTGTGTCATTGGATGATCAATTAGGTCATTTTCGTCCTCCCTAGGCTTATTCTTGTCCAATTAGGGTTTTTAACCAATCTTGTGCATCCAATAGGTGTGTTTGTGTCATTGGATGATCAATTAGGTCATTTTCGTCCTCCCTAGGCTTATTCTTGTCCAATTAGGGTTTTTAACCAATCTTGTGCTTCCAATAAGTTGAGTAGTGTCATTGGATTAACATTTAGGTCATTTTTGTCCTCCCTTGGTTTATTCTTGTCCAATTAGGGTTTTTAACCAATCTTGTGCATCCAATAAGTTTGTTTGTGTCATTGGATTATCAATTAGGTCATTTTCGTCCTCCCTAGGCTTATTTTTGTCCAATTAGGGTTTTTAACCAATCTTGTGCATCCAATAAGTTTGTTTGTGTCATTGAATTAATATTTAGGTCATTTTCGTCCTCCCTAGGCATCTTCTTGTCCAATTAGGATTTTTAACCAATCTTTTGCATCCAATAGGTGTGTTTGTGTCATTGGATGATCAATTAGGTCATTTTCGTCCTCCCGAGGCTTATTCTTGTCCAATTAGGGTTTTTAACCAATCTTGTGCATCCAATAACTTTGTTTGTGTCATTGAATTAATATTTAGGTCATTTTCGTCCTCCCTAGGCATATTCTTGTCCAATTAGGGTTTTTAACCAATCTTGTGCATCCAATAGGTGTGTTTGTGTCATTGGATGATCAATTAGGTCATTTTCGTCCTCCCTAGGCATATTCTTGTCCAATTAGGGTTTTTAACCAATCTTGTGCATCCAATAGGTGTGTTTGTGTCATTGGATGATCAATTAGGTCATTTTCGTCCTCCCTATGCATATTCTTGTCCAATTAGGGTTTTTAACCAATCTTGTGCATCCAATAGGTGTGTTTGAGTCATTGGATGATCAATTAGGTCATTTTCGTCCTCCCTAGGCTTATTCTTGTCAAATTAAGGTTTTTAACCAATCTTGTGCCTCCAATAAGTTGAGTTGTGTCATTGGATTAACAATTAGGTCATTTTCGTCCTCCCTAGGCTTATTCTTGTCCAATTAGGGTTTTTAACCGATCTTGTGCATCCAATAAGTTCATTTGTGTCATTGGATTAACATTTAGGTCATTTTCGTCCTCCCTAGGCTTATTCTTGTTCAATTAGGGTTTTTAACCAATCTTGTGCATCCAATAGGTTTGTTTGTGTCATTGGATGATCAATTAGGTCATTTTCGTCCTCCCTAGGCTTATTCTTGTCCAATTACGGTTTTTAACCAATCTTGTGCATCCAATAGGTGTGTTTGTGTCATTGGATGATCAATTAGGTCATTTTCGTCCTCCCTAGGTTTATTCTTGTCCAATTAGGGTTTTTAACCAATCTTGTGCATCCAATAAGTTCATTAGTGTCATTGGATGATCAATTAGGTCATTTTCGTCCTCCCTAGGCATGTTCTTGTCCAACTATAGTTTTTAACCAATCTTGTGCATCCAATAGGTGTGTTTGTGTCATTGGATGATCAATTAGGTCATTTTCGTCCTCCCTAGGCTTATTCTTGTCCAATTAGGGTTTTTAACCAATCTTGTGCATCCAATAAGTTGAGTTGTGTCATTGGATTAACATATAGGTCATTTTCATTCTCCCTAGGCTTATTCTTGTCCAATTAGGGTTTTTAACCAATCTTGTGCATCCAATAGGTGTGTTTGTGTCATTGGATGATCAATTAGGTCATTTTCGTCCTCCCTAGGCTTATTCTTGTCCAATTAGGGTTTTTAACCAATCTTGTGCATCCAATAGGTGTGTTTGTGTCATTGGATGATCAATTAGGTCATTTTCGTCCTCCCTAGGCTTATTCTTGTCCAATTAGGGTCTTTAACCAATCTTGTGCATCCAAAAAGTTTGTTTGTTTCATTGAATTAATATTTAGGTCATTTTCGTCCTCCCTAGGCATATTCTTGTCCAATTAGGGTTTTTAACCAATCTTGTGCATCCAATAGGTGTGTTTGTGTCATTGGATGATCAATTAGGTCATTTTCGTCCTCCCTAGGCATATTCTTGTCCAATTAGGGTTTTTAACCAATCTTGTGCATCCAATAATTTGAGTTGTGTCATTGGATTAACATTTAAGTCATTTTCGTCCTCCCTAGGCTTATTCTTGTCCAATTAGGGTTTTTAACCAATCTTGTGCATCCAATAAGTTCATTTGTGTCATTGGATTAACATTTAGGTCATTTTCGTCCTCTCTAGGCATATTCTTGTCCAATTAGAGTATTAGACCAATCTTGTGCATCCAATAGGTGTGTTTGTGTCTTTGGATGATCAATTAGGTTATTTTCGTCCTCCCTAGGCTTATTCTTGTCCAATTAGGGTTTTTAACTAATCTTGTGCATCCAATAAGTTCATTTGTGTCATTGGATGATCAATTAGGTCATTTTCGTCCTCCCTAGGCATATTCTTGTCCAATTAGGGTTTTTAACCAATCTTGTGCATCCAATAGGTGTGTTTGTGTCATTGGATGATCAATTAGGTCATTTTCGTCCTCCCTAGGCATATTCTTGTCCAATTAGGGTTTTTAACCGATCTTGTGCATCCAAAAGGTGTGTTTGTGTCATTGGATGATCAATTAGGTCATTTTCGTCCTCCATAGGCATATTCTTGTCCAATTAGGGTTTTTAACCAATCTTGTGCATCCAATAGGTGTGTTTGTGTCATTGGATGACTAATTAGGTCATTTTCGTCCTCCCTAGGCTTATTCTTGTCCAATTAGGGTTTTTAACCAATCTTGTGCATCCAATAGGTGTGTTTGTGTCATTGGATGATCAATTAGGTCATTTTCGTCCTCCCTAGGCTTATTCTTGTCCAATTAGGGTTTTTAACCAATCTTGTGCATCCGATAAGTTTGTTTGTGTCATTGAATTAATATTTAGGTCATTTTCGTCCTCCCTAGGCATATTCTTGTCCAATTAGGGTTTTTAACCAATCTTGTGCATCCAATAGGTGTGTTTGTGTCATTGGATGATCAATTAGGTCATTTTCGTCCTCCCTAGGCATATTCTTGTCCAATTAGGGTTTTTAACCAATCTTGCGCATCCAATAGGTGTATTTGTGTCATTGGATGATAAATTAGGTCATTTTCGTCCTCCCTAGGCTTATTCTTGTCCGATTAGGGTTTTTAACCAATCTTGTACATCCAATAAGTTCATTTGTGTCATTGGATTAACATTTAGGTCATTTTCATCCTCCCAAGGCATATTCTTGTCCAATTAGGGTTTTTAACCAATCTTGTGCATCCAATAGGTGTGTTTGTGTCATTGGATGATCAATTAGGTCATTTTCGTCCTCCCTAGGCTTATTCTTGCCCAATTAGGGTTTTTAACCAATCTTGTGCATCCAATAGGTGTGTTGTGTCATTGGATGATCAATTAGGTCATTTTCGTCCTCCCTAGGCATATTCTTGTCCAATTAGGGTTTTTAACCAATCTTGTGCATCCAATAGGTGTGTTTGTGTCATTGGATGATCAATTAGGTCATTTTCGTCCTCCCTAGGCATATTCTTGTCCAATTAGGGTTTTTAACCAATCTAGTCCATCCAATAAGTTGAGTTGTGTCATTAGATTAACATTTATGTCATTTTCGTCCTCCCTAGGCTTATTCTTGTCCAATTAGAGTTTTTAACCAATCTTGTGCATCCAATAGGTGTGTTTGTGTCATTGGATGATCAATTCGGTCATTTTCGTCCTCCCTAGGCTTATTCTTGCCCAATAAGGGTTTTTAACCAATCTTGTGCATCCAATAAGTTGAGTTGTGTCATTGGATTAACATTTAGGTCATTTTCGTCCTCCCTAGGCTTATTTTGTCCAATTAGGGTTTTTAACCAATCTTGTGCATCCAATAAGTTCATTTGTGTCATTGGATTAACATTTAGGTCATTTTCGTCCTCCCTAGGCATATTCTTGTCCAATTAGAGTTTTAGACCAATCTTGTGCATCCAATAGGTGTGTTTGTGTCATTGGATGATCAATTAGGTCATTTTCGTCCTCCCTAGGCTTATTCTTGTCCAATTAGGGTTTTTAACCAATGTTGTGCATCAAATAGGTGTGTTTGTGTCAACGGATGATCAATTAGGTCATTTTCGTCCTCCCTAGGCTTATTCTTGTCCAATTAGGGTTTTTAACCAATCTTGTGCATCCGATAAGTTTGTTTGTGTCATTGAATTAATATTTAGGTCATTTTCGTCCTCTCTAGGCATATTCTTGTCCAATTAGGGTTTTTAACCAATCTTGTGCATCCAATAGGTGTGTTTGTGTCATTGGATGATCAATTAGGTCATTTACGTCCTCCCTAGGCTTATTCTTGTCCAATTAGGGTTTTTAACCAATTTTGTGCATCCAATAGGTGTGTTTGTGTCATTTGATGATCAATTAGGTCATTTTCGTCCTCCCTAGGCATATTCTTGTCCAATTAGGGTTTTTAACCAATCTTGTGCATCCAATAGGTGTGTTTGTGTCATTGGATGATCAATTAGGTCATTTTCGTCCTCCCTAGGCATATTCTTGTCCAATTAGGGTTTTTAACCAATCTTGTGCATCCAATAGGTGTGTTTGTGTCATTGGATGATCAATTAGGTCATTTACGTCCTCCCTAGGCCTATTCTTGTCAAATTAGGGTTTTTAACCAATCTTGTGCATCCAATAACTTTGTTTGTGTAATTGAATTAATATTTAGGTCATTTTCGTCCTCCCTAGGCATATTCTTGTCCAATTAGGGTTTTTAACCAATCTTGTGCATCCAATAGGTGTGTTTGTGTCATTGGATGATCAATTAGGTCATTTTCGTCCTCCCTAGGCATATTCTTGTCCAATTAGGGTTTTTAACCAATCTTGTGCATCCAATAGGTGTGTTTGTGTCATTGGATGATCAATTAGGTCATTTTTATCCTCCCTAGGCTTATTCTTGTCCAATTAGGGTTTTTAACCAATCTTGTGCATCCAATAGGTGTGTTTGTGTCATTGGATGATCAATTAGGTCATTTTCGTCCTCCCTATGCTTATTCTTGTCCAATTAGGGTTTTTAATTAATCTTGTGCATCCAATAGGTGTGTTTGTGTCATTGGATGATCAATTAGGTCATTTTCGTCCTCCCTAGGCTTATTCTTGTCCAATTAGGGTTTTTAACCAATCTTGTGCATCCAATAGGTGTGTTTGTGTCATTGGATGATCAATTAGGTCATTTTCGTCCTCCCTAGGCTTATTCTTGTCCAATTAGGGTTTTTAACAAATCTTGTGCATCCAATAAGTTCATTTGTGTCATTGGATGATCAATTAGGTAAATTTCGTCCTCCCTAGGCATCTTCTTGTCCAACTACGGTTTTTAACCAATTTTGTGCATCCAATAGGTGTGTTTGTGTCATTGGATGATCAATTAGGTCATTTTCGTCCTCCCTAGGCTTATTCTTGTCCAATTAGGGTTTTTAACCAATCTTGTGCATCCAATAGGTGTGTTTGTGTCATTGGATGATCAATTAGGTCATTTTCGTCCTCCCTAGGCTTATTCTTGTCCAATTAGGGTTTTTAACCAATCTTGTGCATCCAATAGGTGTGTTTGTGTCATTGGATGATCAATTAGGTCATTTTCGTCCTCCCTAGGGTTATTCTTGTTCAATTAGGGTTTTTAACCAATCTTGTGCATCCAATAGGTGTGTTTGTGTCATTGGATGATCAATTAGGTCATTTTCGTCCTTTTTATGCTTATTCTTGGTCAATTAGGGTTTTTAACCAATCTTGTGCATCCAATAGGTGTGCTTGTGTCATTGGATGATCAATTAGGTCATTTTCGTCCTCCCTAGGCATATTCTTGTCCAATTAGGGTTTTTAACCAATCTTGTGCATCCAATAGGTGTGTTTGTTTCATTGGATGATCAATTAGGTCATTTTTGTCCCCCCTAGGCTTATTCTTGTCCAATTAGGGTTTTTAACCAATCTTGTGCATCCAATAAGTTGAGTTGTGTCATTGGATTACCATTTAGGTCACTTTCATCCTACCTAGGCTTATTCTTGTCCAATTAGGGTTTTTAACCAATCTTGTGCATCCAATAGGTGTGTTTGTGTCATTGGATGATCAATTAGGTCATTTTCGTCCTCCCTAGGCTTATTCTTGTCCAATTAGGGTTTTTAACCAACCTTGTGCATCCAATAAGTTGAGTTGTGTCATTGGATTAACATTTAGGTCATTTTCGTCCTCCCTAGGCTTCTTCTTGTACAATTAGGGTTTTTAACCAATCTTGTGCATCCAATAAGTTAAGTTGTGTCATTGGATTAACATTTAGGTCATTTTCATCCTCCCTAGGCTTATTCTTGTCCAATTAGGGTTTTTAACCAATCTTGTGCATCCAATAAGTTGAGTTGTGTCATTGGATTAACATTTAGGTCATTTTCGTCCTCTCTAGGCATATTCTTGTCCAATTAGAGTTTTAGACAAATCTTGTGCATCCAATAGGTGTGTTTGTGTCATTGGATGATCAATTAGGTTATTTTCGTCCTCCCTAGGCTTATTCTTGTCCAATTAGGGTTTTTAACTAATCTTGTGCATCCAATAAGTGCATCTGTGTCATTGGATGATCAATTAGGTCATTTTCATCGTCCCTAGGCATATTCTTGTCCAATTAGGCTTTTTAACCAATCTTGTGCATCCAATAGGTGTGCTTGTGTCATTGGATGATCAATTAGGTCATTTTCGTCCTCCCTAGGCTTATTCTTGTCCAATTAGGGTTTTTAACCAACCTTGTGCATCCAATAAGTTGAGTTGTGTCATTGGATTACCATTTAGGTCACTTTCATCCTACCTAGGCTTATTCTTGTCCAATTAGGGTTTTTAACCAATCTTGTGCATCCAATAGGTGTGTTTGTGTCATTGGATGATCAATTAGGTCATTTTCGTCCTCCCTAGGCTTATTCTTGTCCAATTAGGGTTTTTAACCAATCTTGTGCATCCAATAAGTTGAGTTGTGTCATTGGATTAACATTTAGGTCATTTTAGTCCTCCCTAGGCTGATTCTTGTCCAATTAGGGTTTTTAACCAATCTTGTGCATCCAATAGGTATGTTTGTGTCATTGGATGATCAATTAGGTCATTTTCGTCCTCCATAGGCTTATTCTTGTCCAATTAGGGTTTTTAACCAATCTTGTGGATCCAATAAGTTGAGTTGTGTCATTGGATTAACATTTAGGTCATTTTCGTCCTCCCTAGGCTTATTCTTGTCCAATTAGGGTTTTTAACCAATCTTGTGCATCCAATAAGTTCATTTGTGTCATTGGATTAACATTTAGGTCATTTTCGTCCTCCCTAGTCATATTCTTGTCCAATTAGGGTTTTTAACTAATCTTGTGCATCAATAGGTGTGTTTGTGTCATTGGATGATCAATTAGGTTATTTTCATCCTCCCTAGGCTTAATCTTGTCCAATTAGGGTTTTTAACCAATCTTTTGCATCCAATAGGTGTGTTTGTGTCATTGGATGACCAATTAGGTCATTTTCGTCCTCCCTAGGCATATTCTTGTCCAATTAAGGTTTTTAACCAATCTTGTGCATCCCATAGGTGTGTTTGTGGCAATGGATGATCAATTAGGTCATTTTCGTCCTCCCAAGGCTTATTCTTGTCCAATTAGGGTTTTTAACCAATCTTGTGCATCCAATAGGTGTGTTTGTGTCATTGGATGATCAATTAGGTCATTTTCGTCCTCCCTAGGCTTATTCTTGTCCAATTAGGGTTTTTAACCAATCTTGTGCATCCAATAGGTGTGTTTGTGTAATTGAATTAATATTTAGGTCATTTTCGTCCTCCCTAGGCATATTCTTGTCCAATTAGGGTTTTTAACCAATCTTGTGCATCCAATAGGTGTGTTTGTGTCATTGGATGATCAATTAGGTCATTTTCGTCCTCCCTAGGCATATTCTTGTCCAATTAGGGTTTTTAACCAATCTTGTGCATCCAATAGGTGTGTTTGTGTCATTGGATGAATAATTAGGTCATTTTCGTCCTCCCTAGGCTTATTCTTGTCCAATTAGGGTTTTTAACCAATCTTGTGCATCCAATAACTTTGTTTGTGTCATTGAATTAATATTTAGGTCATTTTCGTTTTCCCTAGGCATATTCTTGTCCAAATAGGGGTTTTAACCAATCTTGTGCATCCAATAGGTGTGCTTGTGTCATTGGATGATCAATTAGGTCATTTTCGTCCTTCCTAGGCTTATTCTTGTCCAATTAGGGTTTTTAACCAATCTTGTGCATCCAATAGGTGTGTTTGTGTCATTGGATGATCAATTAGGTCATTTTCGTCCTCCCTAGGCTTATTCTTGTCCAATTAGGGTTTTTAACCAATCTTGTGCATCCAATAAGTTCATTTGTGTCATTGGATGATCAATTAGGTCATTTTCGTCCTCCCTAGGCATATTCTTGTCCAACTAGGGTTTTTAAACAATCTTGTGCATCCAATAGGTGTGTTTGTGTCATTGGATGATCAATTAGGTCATTTTCGTCCTCCCTAAGCTTATTCTTGTCCAATTAGGGTTTTTAACCAATCTTGTGCATCCAATAGGTGTGTTTGTGTCATTGGATGATCAATTAGGTCATTTTCGTGCTCCCTAGGCTTATTCTTGTCCAATTAGGGTTTTTAACCAATCTTGTGCATCCAATAGGTGTGTTTGTGTCATTGGATGATCAATTAGGTCATTTTCGTCCTCCCTAGGCTTATTCTTGTCTAATTAGGGTTTTTAACCAATCTTGTGCATCCAATAAGTTCATTTCTGTCATTGGATGATGAATTAGGTCATTTTCGTCCTCCCTAGGCATATTCTTGTCCAACTAGGGTTTTTAAACAATCTTGTGCATCCAATAGGTGTGTTTGTGTCATTGGATGATCAATTAGGTCATTTTCGTCCTCCCTAGGCTTATTCTTGTCCAATTAGGGTTTTTAACCAATCTTGTGCATCCAATAGGTGTGTTTGTGTCATTGGATGATCAATTAGGTCATTTTCGTCCTCCCTATGCTTATTCTTGTCCAATTAGGGTTTTTAACCAATCTTGTGCATCCAATAAGTTCATTTGTGTCATTGGATGATCAATTAGGTCATTTTCATCCTCCCTAGGTATATTCTTGTCCAACTAGGGTTTTTAACCAATCTTGTGCATCCAATAGATGTGTTTGTGTCTTTGGATGATCAATTAGGTCATTTTCGTCCTCCCTAGGCTTATTCTTGTCCAATTAGGGTTTTTAACCAATCTTGTGCATCCAATAAGTTTGTTTATGTCATTGAATTAATATTTAGGTCATTTTCGTCCTCCCTAGGCATATTCTTGTCCAATTAGGGTTTTTAACCAATCTTGTGCATCCAATAACTTAGTTTGTGTAATTGAATTAATATTTAGGTCATTTTCCTCCTCCATAGGCATATTCTTGTCCAATTAGGGTTTTTAACCAATTTTGTGCATCCAATAGGTGTGTTTGTGTCATTGGATGATCAATTAGGTCATTTTCGTCCTCCCTAGGCTTATTCTTGTCCAATTAGGGTTTTTAATCAATCTTGTGCATCCAATAAGTTCATTTGTGTCATTGGATTAACATTTAGGTCATTTTCGTCCTCCCTAGGCATATTCTTGTCCAATTAGGGTTTTTAACCAATCTTGTGCTTCCAATAGGTGTGTTTGTGTCATTGGATGATCAATTAGGTCATTTTTGTCCTCCCTAGGCTTATTCTTGTCCAATTAGGCTTTTTACCCAATCTTGTGCATCCAACAAGTTTGTTTATGTCATTGAATTAATATTTAGGGTTTTTAACCAATCTTGTGCAACCAATAGGTGTGTTTGTGTCATTGGATGATCAATTAGGTCATTTTCGTCCTCCCTAGGCTTATTCTTGTCCAATTAGGGTTTTTAACCGATATTGTGCATCCAATAGGTGTGTTTGTGTCATTGGATGATCAATTAGGTCATTTTCGTCCTCCCAAGGCATATTCTTGCCCAATTAGGGTTTTTAACCAATCTTGTGCATCCAATAGGTGTGTTTGTGTCATTGGATGATCAATTAGGTCGTTTTCGTCCTCCCTAGGCTTATTCTTGTCCAATTAGGGTTTATAACCGATCTTGTGCATCCAATAGGTGTGTTTGTGTCATTGGATGATCAATTAGGTCATTTTCGTCCTCCCAAGGCATATTCTTGTCCAATTAGGGTTTTTAACCAATCTTGTGCAACCAATAGGTGTGTTTGTGTCATTGGATGATCAATTAGGTCATTTTAGTCCTCCCTAGGCTTATTCTTGTCCAATTAGGGTTTTTAACCAATCTTGTGTATCCAATAAGTTCATTTGTGTCATTGGATTAACATTAAGGTCATTTTCGTCCTCCCTAGGCATATTCTTGTCCAATTAGGGTTTTTAACCAATCTTTTGCTTCCAATAGGTGTGTTTGTGTCATTGGATGATCAATTAGGTCATTTTCGTCCTCCCTAGGCTTATTCTTGTCCAATTAGGGTTTTTACCCAATCTTATGCATCCAACAAATTTGTTTATGTCATTGAATTAATATTTAGGTCATTTTCGTCCTCCCTAGGCATATTCTTGTTTAATTAGGGTTTTTAACCAATCTTGTGCATCCAATAGGTGTGTTTGTGTCATTGGATGATCAATTAGGTCATTTTCGTCCTCCCTAGGCCTATTCTTGTCCAATTAGGGTTTTTATCCAATCTTGTGCATCCAATAGGTGTGTTTGTGGCAATGGATGATCAATTAGGTCATTTTCGTCCTCCCTAGGCTTATTCTTGTCCAATTAGGGTTTTTAACCAATCTTGTGCATCCAATAGGTGTTTTTGTGTCATTGGATGATCAATTAGGTCATTTTCGTCCTCCCAAGGCATATTCTTGTCCAATTAGGGTTTTTAACCAATCTTGTGCAACCAATAGGTGTGTTTGTGTCAATGGATGATCAATTAGGTCATTTTCGTCCTCCCTAGGCTTATTCGTGTCCAATTAGGGTTTTTAACCAATCTTGTGCATCCAATAAGTTCATTTGTGTCATTGGATTAACATTAAGGTCATTTTCGTCCTCCCTAGGCATATTCTTGTCCAATTAGGGTTTTTAACCAATCTTTTGCTTCCAATAGGTGTGTTTGTGTCATTGGATGATCAATTAGGTCATTTTCGTCCTCCCTAGGCTTATTCTTGTCCAATTAGGGTTTTTACCCAATCTTGTACATCCAACAAATTTGTTAATGTCATTGAATTAATATTTAGGTCATTTTCGTCGTCCCTAGGCATATTCTTGTTTAATTAGGGTTTTTAACCAACCTTGTGCATCCAATAGGTGCGTTTATGTCATTGGATGATCAATTAGGTCATTTTCGTCCTCCCTAGGCCTATTCTTGTCCAATTAGGGTTTTTAACCAATCTTGTGCATCCAATAGGTGTGTTTGTGGCAATGGATGATCAATTAGGTCATTTTCGTCCTCCCTAGGCTTATTCTTGTCCAATTAGGGTTTTTAACCAATCTTGTGCATCCAACAAGTTTGTTTATGTCATTGAATTAATATTTAGGTCATTTTCGTCCTCCCTAGGCATATTCTTGTCCAATTAGGGTTTTTAACCAATCTTGTGCATCCAATAGGTGTGTTTGTGTCATTGGATGATCAATTAGGTCATTTTCATCCTCCCTAGGCATATTCTTGTCCAATTATGGTTTTTAACCAATCTTGTGCATCCAATAGGTGTGTTTGTGTCATTGGATGATCAATTAGGTTATTTTCTTCCTCCCTAGACTTATTCGTGTCCAATTAGGGTTTTTAACTAATCTTGTGCATCCAATAAGTTCATTTGTGTCATTGGATGATCAATTAGGTCATTTTCGTCCTTCCTAGGCTTATTCTTGTCCAATTAGGGTTTTTAACCAATATTGTGCATCCAATAAGTTCATTAGTGTCATTGGATTAACATTTAGGTCATTTTCGTCCTCCCTAGGCATATTCTTGTCCAATTAGGGTTTTTAACCAATCTTCTGCTTCCAATAGGTTTGTTTGTGTCATTGGATGATCAGTTAGGTGATTTTCGTCCTCCCTAGGCTTATTCTTGTCCAATTAGGGTTTTTAACCAATCTTGTGCATCCAACAAGTTTGTTTATGTCATTGAATTAATATTTAGGTCATTTTCGTCCTCCCTAGGCATATTCTTGTCCAATTAGGGTTTTTAACCAATCTTGTGCATCCAATAGGTGTGTTTGTGTCATTGGATGATCAATTAGGTCATTTTCGTCCTCCCTAGGCATATTCTTGTCCAATTAGGGTTTTTAACCAATCTTGTGCATCCAATAAGTTCATTTGTGTCATTGGATTAACATTTAGGTCATTTTCGTCCTCCCTAGGCATATTCTTGTCCAATTAGAGTTTTAGACCAATCTTGGGCATCCAATAGGTGTGTTTGTGTGTTTGGATGATCGATTAGGTTATTTTTGTCCTCCCTAGGCTTATTCTTGTCCAATTAGGGTTTTTAACCAATCTTGTGCATCCGATAAGTTTGTTTGTGTCATTGAATTAATATTTAGGTCATTTTCGTCCTCCCTAGGCATATTCTTGTCCAATTAGGGTTTTTAACCAATCTTGTGCATCCAATAGGTGTGTTTGTGTCATTGGATGATCAATTAGGTCATTTTCGTCCTCCCTAGGCATATTCTTGTCCAATTAGGGTTTTTAACCAATCTTGTGCATCCAATAAGTTCATTTGTGTCATTGGATGATTAATTAGGTCATTTTCGTCCTCCTAGGCATGTTCTTGTCAAATTTGGGTTTTTAACCAATCTTGTGCATGCAATAAGTTGAGTTGTGTCATTGGATTAACATTTAGGTCATTTTCGTCCTCCCTAGGCATATTCTGGTCCAATTAGGGTTTTTAACCAATCTTGTGCATCCAATAGGTGTGTTTGTGTCATTGGATGATCAATTAGGTCATTTTCGTCCTCCCTAGGCATATTCTAGTCCAATTAGGGTTTTTAACGAATCTTGTGCATCCAATTGGTGTGTTTTTGTCATTGGATGATCAATTAGGTCATTTTCGTCCTCCCTAGGCTTATTCTTGTCCAATTAGGGTTTTTAACCAATCTTGTGTATCCAATAGGTGTGTTTGTGTCATTGGCTGATCAATTAGGTTATTTTCGTCCTCCCTAGGCTTATTCTTGTCCAATTAGGGTTTTTAACCAATCTTGTGCATCCAATAAGTTGAGTTGTGTCATTGGATTAACATTTAGGTCATTTTCGTCCTCCCTAGGCTTGTTCTTGTCCAATTAGGGTTTTTAACCAATCTTGTGCATCCAATAAGTTGAGTTGTGTCATTGGATTAACATTTAGGTCATTTTCGTCCTCCCTAGGCTTATTCTTGTCCAATTAGGGTTTTTAACCAATCTTGTGCATTCAATCAGTTCATTTGTGTCATTGGATTAACATTTAGGTCATTTTCGTCCTCCCTAGGCATATTCTTGTCCAATTAGGGTTTTTATCCAATCTTGTGCATCCAATAGGTGTGTTTGTGTCATTGGATGATCAATTAGGTTATTTTCGTCCTCCCTAGGCTTATTCTTGTCCAATTAGGGTTTTTAACCAATCTTGTGCATCCAATAGGTGTTTAACCAATCTTGTGCATCCAATAGGTGTGTTTGTGGCAATAGATGATCAATTAGGTCATTTTCGTCCTCCCTAGGCTTATTCTTGTCCAATTAGGGTTTTTAACCAATCTTGTGCATCCAATAGGTGTGTTTGTGCATTGGATGATCAATTAGGTCATTTTCGTCCTCCCTAGGCTTATTCTTGTCCAATTAGGGTTTTTAACCAATCTTGTGCATCCAGTAAGTTGAGTTGTGTCATTGGATTAACATTTAGGTCATTTTCGTCCTCCCTAGGCTTATTCTTGTCCAATTTGGGTTTTTAAACAATCTTGTGCATCCAATAAGTTGAATTGTGTCATTGGATTAACATTTAGGTCATTTTCGTTTTCCCTAGGCTTATTCTTGTCCAATTAGGGTTTTTAACCAATCTTGTGCATCCAATAAGTTGAGTTGTGTCATTGGATTAACATTTAGGTCATTTTCGTCCTGCCTAGGCTTATTCTTGTCCAATTAGGGTTTTTAACCAATCTTGTGCATCCAATAGGTGTGTTTGTGTCATTGGATGATCAATTAGGTCATTTTCGTCCTCCCTAGGCTTATTCTTGTCCAATTAGGGTTTTTAACCAATCTTGTGCATCCGATAAGTTTGTTTGTGTCGTTGAATTAATATTTATGTCATTTTCGTCCTCCCTAGGCTTATTCTTGTCCAATTAGGGTTTTTAACCAATCTTGTGCATCCAATAGGTGTGTTTGTGTCATTGGATGATCAATTAGGTCATTTTCGTCCTCCCTAGGCGTATTCTTGTCTAATTAGGGTTTTTAACCAATCTTGTGCATCCAATAGGTGTGTTTGTGTCATTGGATGATCAATTAGGTCATTTTCGTCCTCCCTAGGCTTATTCTTGTCCAATTAGGGTTTTTAACCGATATTGTGCATCCAATAGGTGTGTTTGTGTCATTGGATGATCAATTAGGTCATTTTCGTCCTCCCTAGGCTTATTCTTGTCCAATTAGGGTTTTTAACCAATCTTGTGCATCCAATAAGTTCATTTGTGTCATTGGATTAACATTTAGGTCATTTTCGTCCTCCCTAGGCATATTCTTGTCCAATTAGGGTTTTTAACCAATCTTTGGCATCCAATAGGTGTGTTTGTGTCATTGGATGATCAATTAGGTTATTTTCGTCCTCCCTAGGCTTATTCTTGTCCAATTAGGGTTTTTAACCAATCTTGTGCATCCAATAGGTGTGTTTGTGTCATTGGATGATCAATTAGGTCATTTTCGTCCTCCCTAGGCTTATTCTTGTCCAATTAGGGTTTTTAACCAATCTTGTGCATCCGATAAGTTTGTTTGTGTCATTGAATTAATATTTAGGTCATTTTCGTCCTCCCTAGGCATATTCTTGTCCAATTAGGGTTTTTAACCAATCTTGTGCATCCAATAAGTTTATTTGTGTCATTGGATTAACATTTAGGTCATTTTCGTCCTCCCTAGGCATATTCTTGTCCAATTAGGGTTTTTAACCAATCTTGTGCATCCAATAAGTTGAGTTGTGTCATTGGATGATCAATTAGGTTATTTTCGTCCTCCCTAAGCTTGTTCTTGTCCAATTAGGGTTTTTAACCAATCTTGTGCATCTAATAGGTGTGTTTGTGACAATGGATGATCAATTAGGTCATTTTCGTCCTCCCTAGGCTTATTCTTGTCCAATTAGGGTTTTTAATCAATCTTGTGCATCCAATAGGTGTGTTTGTGTCATTGGATGATCAATTAGGTCATTTTCGTCCTCCCTAGGCTTATTCTTGTCCAATTAGGGTTTTTAACCAATCTTGTGCATCCAATAGGTGTGTTTGTGTCATTGGATGATCAATTAGGTCATTTTCGTCCTCCCTAGGCTTATTCTTGTCCAATTAGGGTTTTTAACCAATCTTGTGCATCCAATAGGTGTGTTTGTGTCTTTGGATGATCAATTAGGTCATTTTCGCCCTCCGTAGGCCTATTCTTGTCCAATTAGGGTTTTTAACCAATCTTGTCCATCCGATAAGTTTGTTTGTGTCATTGAATTAATATTTAGGTCATTTTCGTCCTCCCTAGGCATATTCTTGTCCAATTAGGGTTTTTAACCAATCTTGTGCATCCAAT
This sequence comes from Cicer pinnatifidum, assembly GCA_037974775.1. Taxonomy (NCBI): domain Eukaryota; kingdom Viridiplantae; phylum Streptophyta; class Magnoliopsida; order Fabales; family Fabaceae; genus Cicer; species Cicer pinnatifidum. The sequence goes on from JBBPBR010000936.1 coordinate 25,342, forward strand.
AGGTGTGTTTGTGTCATTGGATGATCAATTAGGTCATTTTCGTCCTCCCTAGGCATATTCTTGTCCAATTAGGGTTTTTAACCAATCTTGTGCATCCAATAGGTGTGTTTGCGGCAATGGATGATCAATTAGGTCATTTTCGTCCCCCCTAGGCTTATTCTTGTCCAATTAGGGTTTTTAACCAATCTTGTGCATCCAATAGGTGTGTTTGTGTCATTGGATGATCAATTAGGTCATTTTCGTCCTCCCTAGGCTTATTCTTGTCCAATTAGGGTTTTTAACCGATATTGTGCATCCAATAGGTGTGTTTGTGTCATTGGATGATCAATTAGGTCATTTTCGTCCTCCCTAGGCATATTCTTGTCCAATTAGGGTTTTTAACCCATCTTGTGCATCCAATAGGTGTGTTTGTGTCATTGGATGATCAATTAGGTCATTTTCATCCTCCCTAGGCATATTCTGGTCCAATTAGGGTTTTTAACCAATCTTGTGCATCCAATAGGTGTGTTTGTGTCATTGGATGATCAATTAGGTCATTTTCGTCCTCCCTAGGCTTATTCTTGTCCAATTAGGGTTTTTAACCAATCTTGTGCATCCAATAGGTGTGGTTGTGTCATTGGATGATCAATTAGGTCATTTTCAACCTCCCTAGGCTTATTCTTGTCCAATTAGGGTTTTTAACCAATCTTGTGCATCCAATAAGTTGAGTTGTGTCATTGGATTAACATTTAGTTCATTTTCATCCTCCCTAGGCCTATTCTTGTCCAATTAGGGTTTTTAACCAATCTTGTGCATCCAATAGGTGTGTTTGTGTCATTGGATGATCAATTAGGTCATTTTCGTCCTCCCTAGGCTTATTCATGTCCAATTAGGGTTTTTAACCAATCTTGTGCATCCAACAAGTTTGTTTATGTAATTGAATTAATATTTAGGCCATTTTCGTCCTCCCTAGGCATATTCTTGTCCAATTAGGGTTTTTAACCAATCTTGTGCATCCAATAGGTGTGTTTGTGTCATTGGATGATCAATTAGGTCATTTTCGTCCTCCCTAGGCATATTCTTGTCCAATTAGGGTTTTTAACCAATCTTGTGCATCCAATAGGTGTGTTTGTGGCAATGGATGATCAATTAGGTCATTCTCGTCCTCCGTAGGCTTATTCTTGTCCAATTAAGGTTTTTAATCAATCTTGTGCATCCAATAGGTGTGTTTGTCTCATTGGATGATCAATTAGGTCATTTTCTTCCTATCTAGGCTTATTCTTGTCCAATTAGGGTTTTTAACCAATCTTGTGCATCCAATAGGTGTGTTTGTGTCATTGGATGATCAATTAGGTAATTTTCGTCCTCCCTAGGCTTATTCTTGCCCAATTAGGGTTTTTAACCAATCTTGTGCATCCAATAATTTGAGTTGTGTCATTGGATTAGCATTTAGGTCATTTTCATCCTCCCTAGGCATATTCTTGTCCAATTAGGGTTTATAATCAATCTTGTGCATCCAATAGGTGTGTTTGTGTCATTGGATGATCAATTAGGTTATTTTCGTCCTCCCTAGGCTTATTCGTGTCCAATTAGGGTTTTTAACTAATCTTGTGCATCCAATAAGTTCATTTGTGTCATTGGATGATCAATTAGGTCATTTTCGTCCTTCCTAGGCATATTCTTGTCCAATTAGGGATTTTAACCAATCTTGTGCATCCAATAGGTGTGTTTGTGTCATTGGATGATCAATTAGGTCGTTTTCGTCCTCCCTAGGCTTATTCTTGTCTAATTAGGGTTTATAACCGATCTTGTGCATCCAATAGGTGTGTTTGTGTCATTGGATGATCAATTAGGTCATTTTCGTCCTCCCAAGGCATATTCTTGTCCAATTAGGGTTTTTAACCAATCTTGTGCAACCAATAGGTGTGTTTGTGTCATTGGATGATCAATTAGGTCATTTTCGTCCTCCCTAGGCTTATTCTTGTCCAATTAGGGTTTTTAACCAATCTTGTGCATCCAATAAGTTCATTTGTGTCATTGGATTAACATTAAGGTCATTTTCGTCCTCCCTAGGCATATTCTTGTCCAATTAGGGTTTTTAACCAATCTTTTGCTTCCAATAGGTGTCTTTGTGTCATTGGATTATCAATTAGGTCATTTTCGTCCTCCCTAGGCTTATTCTTGTCCAATTAGGGTTTTTACCCAATCTTGTGCATCCAACAAATTTGTTTATGTCATTGAATTAATATTTAGGTCATTTTCGTCCTCCCTAGGCATATTCTTGTTTAATTAGGGTTTTTTACCAATCTTGTGCATCCAATAGGTGTGTTTGTGACATTGGATGATCAATTAGGTCATTTTCGTCCTCCCTAGGCCTATTCTTGTCCAATTAGGGTTTTTATCCAATCTCGTGCATCCAATAGGTGTGTTTGTGGCAATGGATGATCAATTAGGTCATTTTCGTCCTCCCTAGGCTTATTCTTGTCCAATTAGGGTTTTTAACCAATCTTGTGCATCCAATAGGTGTGTTTGTGTCATTGGATGATCAATTAGGTCATTTCCGTCCTCCCTAGGCTTATTCTTGCCCAATTAAGGTTTTTAACCAATCTTGTACATCCAATAACTTGAGTTGTGTCATTGGATTAGCATTTAGGTCATTTTCATCCTCCCTAGGCATATTCTTGTCCAATTAGGGTTTTTAACCAATCTTGTGCATCCAATAGGTGTGTTTGTGTCATTGGATGATCAATTAGGTCGTTTTCATCCTCCCTAGGCTTATTCTTGTCCAATTAGGGTTTTTAACCGATCTTGTGCATCCAATAGGTGTGTTTGTGTCATTGGATGATCAATTAGGTCATTTTCGTCCTCCCAAGGCATATTCTTGTCCAATTAGGGTTTTTAACCAATCTTGTGTAACCAATAGGTGTGTTTGTGTCATTGGATGATCAATTAGGTCATTTTCGTCCTCCCTAGGCTTATTCTTGTCCAATTAGGGTTTTTAACCAATCTTGTGCATCCAATAAGTTCATTTGTGTCATTGGATTAACATTAAGGTCATTTTCGTCCTCCCTAGGCATATTCTAGTCCAATTAGGGTTTTTAACCAATCTTGTGCTTCCAATAGGTGTGTTTGTGTCATTGGATGATCAATTAGGTCATTTTCGTCCTCCCTAGGCTTATTCTTGTCCAATTAGGGTTTTTAACCAATCTTGTGCATCCAATAACTTTGTTTGTGTCATTGAATTAATATTTAGGTCATTTTTGTCCTCCCTAGGCATATTCTTGTCCAATTAGGGTTTTTAACCAATCTTGTGCATCCAATAGGTGTGTTTGTGTCATTGGATGATCTATTAGGTCATTTTTGTCCTCCTTAGGCTTATTCTTGTCCAATTAGGGTTTTTAACCAATCTTGTGCATCCAATAAGTTCATTTGTGTCATTGGTTTAACATTTAGGTCATTATCGTCCTCCCTAGGCATATTCTTGTCCAATTAGGGTTTTTAACCAATCTTGTGCTTCCAATAGGTGTGTTTGTGTCATTGGATGATCAATTAGGTCATTTTCGTCCTCCCTAGGCTTATTCTTGTCCAATTAGGGTTTTTAACCAATCTTGTGCATCCAATAAGTTGAGTTGTGTCATTCGATTAACATTTAGGTCATTTTCGTCCTCCCTAGGCTTATTCTTGTCCAATTACGGTTTTTAACCAATCTTGTGCATCCAATAGGTGTGTTTGTGTCATTGGATGATCAATTAGGTCATTTTCGTTCTCCCTAGGCTTATTCTTGTCCAATTAGGGTTTTTAACCAATCTTGTGCATCCAATAAGTATTTGTGTTATTGGATTAACATTTAGGTCATATTCGTCCTCCCTAGGCATATTCTTGTCCAATTAGGGTTTTTAACCAATCTTGTGCATCCAATAGGTGTGTTTGTGTCATTGGATGATCAATTAGGTCATTTTCGTCCTCCCTAGGCTTATTCTTGTCCAATTAGGGTTTATAACCAATCTTGTGCATCCAATAAGTTCATTTGTGTCATTGGATTAACATTTAGGTCATTTTCGTCCTCCCTAGGCATATTCTTGTCCAATTAGGGTTTTTAACCAATCTTGTGCATCCAATAGGTGTGTTTGTGTCATTGGATGATCAATTAGGTCATTTTCGTCCTCCTTAGGGATATTCTTGTCCAATTAGGATTTTTAACCAATCTTGTGCATCCAATAGGTGTGTTTGTGTCATTGGATGATCAATTAGGTCATTTTCGTCCTCCCTAGGCTTATTCTTGTCCAATTAGGGTTTTTAACCAATCTTGTGCATCCAATAAGTTCATTAGTGTCATTGGATGTTCAATTACGTCATTTTCGTCCTCCCTAGGCATGTTCTTGTCCAACTAGGGTTTTTAACCAATCTTGTGCATCCAATAGGTGTGTTTGTGTCATTGGATGATCAATTAGGTCATTTTCGTCCTCCCTAGGCTTATTCTTGTCCAATTAGGGTTTTTAACCAATATTGTGCATCCAATAGGTGTGTTTGTGTCATTGGATGATAAATTAGGTCATTTTCGTCCTCCCAAGGCTTATTCTTGTCCAATTAGGGTTTTTAACCAATCTTGTGCATCCAACAAGTTTGTTTATGTCATTGAATTAATATTTAGGTCATTTTCGTCCTCCCTAGGCATATTCTTGTCCAATTAGGGTTTTTAACCAATCTTGTGCATCCAATAGGTGTGTTTGTGTCATTGGATGATCAATTAGGTCATTTTCGTCCTCCCTAGGCATATTCTTGTCCAATTAGGGTTTTTATACAATCTTGTGCATCCAATAGGTGTGTTTGTGGCAATGGATGATCAATTAGGTCATTTTCGTCCTCCCTAGGCTTATTCTTGTCCAATTAGGATTTTTAACTGATCTTCTGCATCCAATAGGTGTGTTTGTGTCATTGGATGATCAATTAGGTCATTTTTGTCCTCCCAAGGCATATTCTTGCCCAATTAGGGTTTTTTACCAATCTTGTGCATCCAATAAGTTGAGTTGTGTCATTGGATTAGCATTTAGGTAATTTTCGTCCTCCCTAGGCTTATTCTTGTCCAATTAGGGTTTTTAACCAATCTTGTGCTTCCAATAGGTGTGTTTGTGTCATTGGATGATTAATTAGGTCATTTTCGTCCTCCCTAGGCTTATTCTTGTCCAATTAGGGTTTTTACCCAATCTTGTGCATCCAACAAGTTTGTTTATGTCATTGAATTAATATTTAGGTCATTTTCGTCCTCCCTAGGCATATTCTTGTCCAATTAGGGTTTTTAACCAATCTTGTGCATCCAATAGGTGTGTTTGTGTCATTGGATGATCAATTAGGTCATTTTCGTCCTCCCTAGGCTTATCCTTGTCCAATTAGGGTTTTTAACCAATGTTGTGCATCCAATAGGTGTGTTTGTGTCATTGGATGATCAATTAGGTTATTTTCGTCCTCCCTAGGCTTATTCGTGTCCAATTAGGGTTTTTAACTAATCTTGTGCATCCAATAAGTTCATTTGTGTCATTGGATGATCAATTAGGTCATTTTCATCCTTCCTAGGCATATTCTTGTCCAATTAGGGTTTTTAACCAATCTTGTGCATCCAATAGGTGTGTTTGTGTCATTGGATGATCAATTAGGTCATTTTCGTCCTCCCTATGCTTATTCTTGTCCAATTAGGGTTTTTAACCGATCGTGTGCATCCAATAGGTGTGTTTGTGTCATTGGATGATAAATTAGGTAATTTTCGTCCTCCCTAGGCATATTCTTGTCCAATTAGGGTTTTTAACCAATCTTGTGCATCCAATTGGTGTGTTTGTGTCATTGGATGATCAATTAGGTCATTTTCGTCATCCCTAGGCTTATTCTTGTCCAATTAGGGTTTTTAACCAGTCTTGTGCTTCCAATAGGTGTGTTTGTGTCATTGGATGATCAATTAGGTCATTTTCGTCCTCCCTAGGCTTATCCTTGTCCAATTAGGGTTTTTAACCAATGTTGTGCATCCAATAAGTTCGTTTTTGTCATTGAATTAACATTTAGGTCATATTCGTCCTCCCTAGGCATATTCTTGTCCAATTAGGGTTTTTAACCAATCTTGTGCATCCAATAGGTGTGTTTGTGTCATTGGATGATCAATTAGGTCATTTTCGTACTCCCTAGGCTTATTCTTGTCCAATTAGGGTTTTTAACCAATCTTGTGCATCCAATAAGTTCATTTGTGTCATTGGATTAACATTTAGGTCATTTTCGTCCTCCCTAGGCATATTCTTGTCCAATTAGGGTTTTTAACCAATCTTGTGCATCCAATAAATGTGTTTGTGTCATTGGATGATCAATTAGGTCATTTTCGTCCTCCCTATGCTTATTCTTGTCCAATTAGGGTTTTTAACCAATCTTGTGCATCCAATAAGTTCATTTGTGTCATTGGATGATCAATTAGGTCATTTTCGTCCTCCCTAGGCATATTCTTGTCCAACTAGGGTTTTGAACCAATCTTGTGCATCCAATAGGTGTGTTTGTGTCATTGGATGATCAATTAGGTCATTTTCGTCCTCCCTAGGCTTATTCTTGCCCAATTAGGGTTTTTAACCAATCTTGTGCATCCAATAATTTGAGTTGTGTCATTGGATTAGCATTTAGGTCATTTTCGTCCTCCCTAGGCTGATCAATTAGGTCATTTTCGTCCTCCATATGTATATTCTTGTACAATAAGTTCATTTGTGTCATTGGATGATCAATTAGGTCATTTTCGTCCTCCATATGTATATTCTTGTACAACTAGGGTTTTTAACCAATCTTGTGCATCTAATAAGTTCATTTGTGTAATTGGATGATCAATTAGGTCATTTTCGTCCTCCCTAGGCATATTCTTGTCCAACTAGGGTTTTTAACCAATCTTGTGCATCCAATAGGTGTGTTTGTGTCATTGGATGATCAATTAGGTCATTTTTATCCTCCCTAGGCTTATTCTTGTCCAATTAGGATTTTTAACCAATCTTGTGCATCCAATAGGTGTGTTTGTGTCATTGGATGATCAATTAGGTCATTTTCGTCCTCCCTAGGCTTATTCTTGTCCAATTTGGGTTTTTAACCAATCTTGTGCATCCAATAAGTTTGTTTGTTTCATTGAATTAATATTTAGGTCATTTTCGTCCTCCCTAGGCATATTCTTGTCCAATTAGGGTTTTTAACCAATCTTGTGCATCCAATAGGTGTGTTTGTGTCATTGGATGATCAATTAGGTCATTTTCGTCCTCCCTAGGCATATTCTTGTCCAATTAGGGTTTTTAACCAATCTTGGGCATCCAATAGGTGTGTTTGTGTCATTGGGTGATCAATTAGGTCATTTTCGTCCTCCCTAGGCTTATTCTTGTCCAATTAGGGTTTTTAACCAATCTTGTGCATCCAATAGGTGTGTTTGTGTCATTGGATGATCAATTAGGTCATTTTCGTCCTCCCTAGGCTTATTCTTGTCCAATTAGGGTTTTTAACCAATCTTGTGCATCCAATAAGTTCATTTGTGTCATTGGATGATCAATTAGGTCATTTTCGTCCTCCCTAGGCATATTCTTGTCCAACTAGGGTTTTAAATCAATCTTGTGCATCCAATAGGTGTGTTTGTGTCATTGGATGATCAATTAGGTCATTTTCGTCCTCCCTAGGCTTATTCTTGTCCAATTAGGGTTTTTAACCAATCTTGTGCATCCAATAAGTTGAGTTGTGTCATTGGATTAACATTTTGGTCATTTTCGTCCTCCCTAGGCATATTCTTGTCCAATTAGGGTTTTTAACCAATCTTGTGCTTCCAATAGGTGTGTTTGTGTCATTAGATGATCAATTAGGCCATTTTCGTCCTCCCTAGGCTTATTCTTGTCCAATTAGGGTTTTTAACCAATCTTGTGCATCCAATAAGTTCATTTGTGTCATTGGATTAACATTTAGGTCATTTTCGTCCTCCCTAGGCATATTCTTGTCCAATTAGGGTTTTTAACCAATCTTGTGCTTCCAATAGGTGTGCTTGTGTCATTGGATGATCAATTAGGTCATTTTCGTCCTCCCTAGGCTTATTCTTGTCCAATTAGGGTTTTTAACCAATCTTGTGCATCCAACAAGTTTGTTTATGTCATTGAATTAATATTTAGGTCATTTTCGTCCTCCCTAGGCATATTCTTGTCCAATTAGGGTTTTTAACCAATCTTGTGCATCCAATAGGTGTGTTTGTGTCATTGGATGATCAATTAGGTCATTTTCGTCCTCCCTAGGCATATTCTTGTCCAACTAGGGTTTTTAACCAATCTTGTGCTTCCAATAGGTGTTTTGGTGTCATTGGATGATCAATTAGGTCATTTTCGTCCTCACTAGGCTTATTCTTGTCCAATTAGGGTTTTTAACCAATCTTGTGCATCCAATAGGTGTGTTTGTGTCATTGGATGATCAATTAGGTCATTTTCGTCCTCCCTAGGCTTATTCTTGTTCAATTAGGGTTTTTAACCAATGTTGTGCATCCAATAAGTTCATTTGTGTCATTGGATTAACATTAAGGTCATTTTCGTCCTCCCTATGCATATTCTTGTCCAATTAGGGTTTTTAACCAATCTTTTGCTTCCAATAGGTGTGTTTGTGTCATTGGATGATCAATTAGGTCATTTTCGTCCTCCCTAGGCTTATTCTTGTCCAATTAGGGTTTTTACCCAATCTTGTGCATCCAACAAATTTGTTTATGTCATTGAATTAATATTTAGGTCATTTTCGTCCTCCCTAGGCATATTCTTGTCCAATTAGGGTTTTTAACCAATCTTGTGCATCCAATAGGTGTGTTTGTGTCATTGGATGATCAATTAGCTCATTTTCGTCCTCCCTAGGCATATTTTTGTCCAATTAGGGTTTTTATACAATCTTGTGCATCCAATAGGTGTGTTTGTGGCAATGGATGATCAATTAGGTCATTTTCGTCCTCCCTAGGCTTATTCTTGTCCAATTAGGGTTTTTAACCAATCTTGTGCATCCAATAAGTTCATTTGTGTCATTGGATTAACATTTAGGTCATTTTCGTCCTCCCTAGGCATATTCTTGTCCAATTAGGGATTTTAACCAATTATGTGCTTCCAATAGGTGTGTTTGTGTCATTGGATGATCAATTAGGTCATTTTCGTCATCCCTAGGCTTATTCTTGTCCAATTAGGGTTTTTAACCAATCTTGTGCATCCAATAACTTTGTTTGTGTCATTGAATTAATATTTAGGTCATTTTCGTCCTCCCTAGGCATATTCTTGTCCAATTAGGGTTTTTAACCAATCTTGTGCATCCAATAGGTGTGTTTGTGTCATTGGATGATCAATTAGGTCATTTTCGTCCTCCCTAGGCTTATTCTTGTCCAATTAGGGTTTTTAACCAATCTTGTGCATCCAATAAGTTCATTTGTGTCATTGGATTAACAATTAGGTCATTTCGTCCTCCCTAGGCATATTCTTGTCCAATTAGGGTTTTTAACCAATCTTGTGCTTCCAATAGGTGTGTTTGTGTCATTGGATGATCAATTAGGTCATTTTCGTCCTCCCTAGGCTTATTCTTGTCCAATTAGGGTTTTTAACTAATCTTGTGCATCCAATAAGTTCATTTTGTGTCATTGGATGATCAATTAGGTCATTTTCGTCCTCCCTAGGCATATTCTTGTCCAACTAGGGTTTTAAACCAATCTTGTGCATCTAATAGGTGTGTTTGTGTCATTGGATGATCCATTAGGTCATTTTCTTCCTCCCTAGGCTGATTCTTGTCCAATTATGGTTTTTAACCAATCTTGTGCAACCAATAGGTGTGTTTGTGTCATTGGATGATCAATTAGGTCATTTTCGTCCTCCCTATGCTTATTCTTGTCCAATTAGGGTTTTTAACCAATCTTGTGCATCCAATAGGTGTGTTTGTGTCATTGGATGATCAATTAGGTCATATTCGTCCTCCCTAGGCTTACTCTTGTCCAATTAGGGTTTTTAACCAATCTTGTGCATCCAATAACTTTGTTTGTGTCATTGAATTAATATTTAGGTCATTTTCGTCCTCCTTAGGCGGCATATTCTTGTCCAATTAGGGTTTTTAACCAATCTTGTGCATCCAATAGGTGTGTTTGTGTCATTGGATGATCAATTAGGTCATTTTCGTCCTCCCTAGGCTTATTCTTGCCCAATTAGGGTTTTTAACCAATCTTGTGCATCCAATAAGTTGAGTTGTGTCATTGGATTAGCATTTAGGTCATTTTCTTCCTCCCTAGGCTTATTCTTGTCCAATTAGGGTTTTTAACCAATCTTGTGCATCCAATAAGTTCATTTGTGTCATTGGATTAACATTTAGGTCATTTTCGTCCTCCCTAGGCATATTCTTGTCCAATTAGGGTTTTTAACCAATCTTGTGCATCCAATAGGTGTGTTTGTGTCATTGGATGATCAATTAGGTTATTTTCGTCCTCCCTAGGCTTATTCTTGTCCAATTAGGATTTTTAACCAATCTTGTGCATCCAATAAGTTCATTTGTGTCATTGGATTAACATTAAGGTCATTTTCGTCCTCCCTAGGCATATTCTTGTCCAATTAGGGTTTTTAACCAATCTTTTGCTTCCAATAGGTGTGTTTGTGTCATTGGATGATCAATTAGGTCATTTTCGTCCTCCCTAGGCTTATTCTTGTCCAATTAGGGTTTTTACCCAATCTTGTACATCCAACAAATTTGTTAATGTCATTGAATTAATATTTAGGTCATTTTCGTCCTCCCTAGGCATATTCTTGTTTAATTAGGGTTTTTAACCAACCTTGTGCATCCAATAGGTGTGTTTATGTCATTGGATGATCAATTAGGTCATTTTCGTCCTCCCTAGGCCTATTCTTGTCCAATTAGGGTTTTTAACCAATCTTGTGCATCCAATAGGTGTGTTTGTGGCAATGGATGATCAATTAGGTCATTTTCGTCCTCCCTAGGCATATTCTTGTCCAATTAGGGTTTTTAACCAATCTTGTGCATCCAATAGGTGTGTTTGTGTCATTGGATGATCAATTAGGTCATTTTCGTCCTCCCTAGGCATATTCTTGTCCAATTAGGGTTTTTATACAATCTTGTGCATCCAATAGGTGTGTTTGTGGCAATGGATGATCAATTAGGTCATTTTCGTCCTCCCTAGGCTTATTCTTGTCGAATTAGGGTTTTTAACCAATCTTGTGCATCCAATAGGTGTGTTTGTGTCATTGGATGATCAATTAGGTTATTTTCGTCCTCCCTAGGCTTATTCTTGTCCAATTAGGGTTTTTAACCAATCTTGTGCATCCAATAAGTTCATTTGTGTCATTGGATTAACATTAAGGTCATTTTCGTCCTCCCTAGGCATATTCTTGTCCAATTAGGGTTTTTAACCAATCTTTTGCTTCCAATAGGTGTGTTTGTGTCATTGGATGATCAATTAGGTCATTTTCGTCCTCCCTAGGCATATTCTTGTCCAATTAGGGTTTTTATACAATCTTGTGCATCCAATAGGTGTGTTTGTGGCAATGGATGATCAATTAGGTCATTTTCGTCCTCCCTAGGCTTATTCTTGTCCAATTAGGGTTTTTAACCAATCTTGTGCATCCAATAAGTTCATTTGTGTCATTGGATTAACATTTAGGTCATTTTCGTCCTCCCTAGGCATATTCTTGTCCAATTAGGGTTTTTAACCAATCTTGTGCATCCAATAGGTGTGTTTGTGTCATTGGATGATCAATTAGGTTATTTTCGTCCTCCCTAGGCTTATTCGTGTCCAATTAGTGTTTTTAACTAATCTTATGCATCCAATAAGTTCATTTGTGTCATTGGATGATCAATTAGGTCATTTTCGACCTTCCTAGGCATATTCTTGTCCAATTAGGGTTTTTAACCAATCTTGTGCATCCAATAGGTGTATTTGTGTCATTGGATGATCAATTAGGTCATTTTCGTCCTCCCTAGGCTTATTCTTGTCCAATTAGGGTTTTTAACCGATATTGTGCATCCAATAGGTGTGTTTGTGTCATTGGATGATCAATTAGGTCATTTTCGTCCTCCCAAGGCATATTCTTGTCCAATTAGGGTTTTTAACCAATCTTGTGCAACCAATAGGTGTGTTTGTGTCATTGGATGATCAATTAGGTCATTTTCGTCCTCCCTAGGCTTATTCTTGTCCAGTTAGGGTTTTTAACCAATCTTGTGCATCCAATACGTTCATTTGTGTCATTGGATTAACATTTAGGTCATTTTCGTCCTCCCTAGGCATATTCTTGTCCAATTAGGGTTTTTAACCAATCTTGTGCTTCCAATAGGTGTGTTTGTGTCATTGGATGATCAATTAGGTCATTTTTGTCCTCCCTAGGCTTATTCTTGTCCAATTAGGCTTTTTACCCAATCTTGTGCATCCAACAAGTTTGTTTATGTCATTGAATTAATATTTAGGGTTTTTAACCAATCTTGTGCAACCAATAGGTGTGTTTGTGTCATTGGATGATCAATTAGGTCATTTTCGTCCTCCCTAGGCTTATTCTTGTCCAATTAGGGTTTTTAACCGATATTGTGCATCCAATAGGTGTGTTTGTGTCATTGGATGATCAATTAGGTCATTTTCGTCCTCCCAAGGCATATTCTTGTCCAATTAGGGTTTTTAACCAATCTTGTGCAACCAATAGGTGTGTTTGTGTCATTGTATGATCAATTAGGTCATTTTCGTCCTCCCTAGGCTTATTCTTGTTCAATTAGGGTTTTTAACCAATCTTGTGCATCCAATAGGTGTGTTTGTGTCATTGGATGATCAATTAGGTCGTTTTCGTCCTCCCTAGGCTTATTCTTGTTTAATTAGGGTTTTTAACCGATCTTGTGCATCCAATAGGTGTGTTTGTGTCATTGGATGATCAATTAGGTCATTTTCGTCCTCCCAAGGCATATTCTTATCCAATTAGGGTTTTTATCTAATCTTGTGCAACCAATAGGTGTGTTTGTGTCATTGGATGATCAATTAGGTCATTTTCGTCCTCCCTAGGCTTATTCTTGTCCAATTAGGGATTTTAACCAATCTTGTGCATCCAATAAGTTCATTTGTGTCATTGGATTAACATTAAGGTCATTTTCGTCCTCCCTAGGCATATTCTTGTCCAATTAGGGTTTTTAACCAATCTTGTGCTTCCAATAGGTGTGTTTGTGTCATTGGATGACCAATTAGGTCATTTTTGTCCTCCCTAGGCTTATTCTTGTCCAATTAGGGTTTTTACCCAATCTTGTGCATCCAACAAGTTTGTTTATGTCATTGAATTAATATTTAGGTCATATTCGTCCTCCCTAGGCATATTCTTGTCTAATTAGGGTTTTTAACCAATCTTGTGCATCCAATAGGTGTGTTTGTGTTATTGGATGATCAATTAGGTCATTTTCGTCCTCCCTAGGCCTATTCTTGCCCAATTAGGGTTTTTAACCAATCTTGTGCATCCAATAGGTGTGTTTGTGGCAATGGATGATCAATTATGTCATTTTCGTCCTCCCGAGGCTTATTCTTGTCCAATTAGGGTTTTTAACCAATCTTGTGCATCCAATATGTGTGTTTGTGTCATTGGATGATCAATTAGGTCATTTTCGTCCTCCCCAGGCTTATTCTTGCCCAATTAGGGTTTTTAACCAATCTTGTGCATCCAATAATTTGAGTTGTGTCATTGGATTAGCATTTAGGTCATTTTCATCCTCCCTAGGCATATTCTTGTCCAATTAGGGTTTATAATCAATCTTGTGCATCCAATAGGTGTGTTTGTGTCATTGGATGATCAATTAGGTTATTTTCGTCCTCCCTAGGCTTATTCGTGTCCAATTAGGGTTTTTAACTAATCTTGTGCATCCAATAAGTTCATTTGTGTCATTGGATGATCAATTAGGTCATTTTCGTCCTTCCTAGGCATATTCTTGTCCAATTAGGGTTTTTAACCAATCTTGTGCATCCAATAGGTGTGTTTGTGTCATTGGATGATCAATTAGGTCGTTTTCGTCCTCCCTAGGCTTATTCTAGTCCAATTAGGGTTTATAACCGATCTTGTGCATCCAATAGGTGTGTTTGTGTCATTGGATGATCAATTAGGTCATTTTCGTCCTCCCAAGGCATATTCTTGTCCAATTAGGGTTTTTAACCAATCTTGTGCATCCAATAGGTGTGTTTGTGTCATTGGATGATCATTTAGGTTATTTTCGTCCTCCCTAGGCTTATTCATGTCCAATTAGGGTTTTTAACTAATCTTGTGCATCCAATAAGTTCATTTGTGTCATTGGATGATCAATTAGGTCATTTTCGTCCTTCCTAGGCATATTCTTGTCCAATTAGGGTTTTTAACCAATCTTGTGCATCCAATAGGTGTGTTTGTGTCATTGGATGATCAATTAGGTCATTTTCGTCCTCCCTAGGCTTATTCTTGTCGAATTAGGGTTTTTAACCAATCTTGTGCATCCAATAACTTTGATTGTGACATTGAATAAATATTTAGGTCATTTTCGTCCTCCCTATGAATATTCTTGTCCAATTAGGGTTTTTAACCAATCTTGTGCATCCAATAGGTGTGTTTGTGTCATTGGATGATCAATTAGGTCATTTTCGTCCTTCCTAGGCTTCTTCTTGTCCAATTAGGGTTTTTAACCAATCTTGTGAATCCAATAAGTTCATTTGTGTCATTGGATTAACATTTAGGTCATTTTCGTCCTCCCTAGGCATATTCTTGTCCAATTAGGGTTTTTAACCAATCTTGTGCTTCCAATAGGTGTGTTTGTATCATTGGATGATCAATTAGGTCATTTTCGTCCTCCCTAGGCTTATTCTTGTCCAATTAGGGTTTTTAACCAATCTTGTGCATCCAATAGGTGTGTTTGTGTCATTGGATGATCAATTAGGTCATTTTCGTCCTCCCTAGGCTTATTCTTGTCCAATTAGGTTTTTAACCAATCTTGTGCATCCAATAAGTTCATTTGTGTCATTGGACTAACATTTAGCTCATTTTCGTCCTCCCTAGGCATATTCTTATCCAATTAGGGTTTTTAACCAATCTTGTGCATCCAATAAGTTGAGTTGTGTCATTGAATTAATATTTAGGTCATTTTCGTCCTCCCTAGGTTTATTCTTGTCCAATTAGGGTTTTTAACCAATCTTGTGCATCCAATTGGTGTGTTTGTGTCATTGGATGATCAATTAGGTCATTTTCGTCCTCCCTAGGCTTATTCTTGTCCAATTAGGGTTTTTAACCAATCTTGTGCATCCAATAGGTGTGTTTGTGTCATTGGATGATCAATTAGGTCATTTTCGTCCTCCCTAGGCTTATTCTTGTCCAATTAGGGTTTTTAACCAATCTTGTGCATCCAATAGGTGTGTTTGTGTCATTGGATGATCAATTAGGTCATTTTTGTCCTCCCTAGGCTTATTTTTGTCCAATTAGTGTTTTTAACCAATCTTGTGCATCCAATAAGTTCATTTGTGTCATTGGATGATCAATTAGGTCATTTTCATCCTCCCTAGGCATATTCATGTCCAACTATGGTTTTTAACCAATCTTGTGCATCCAATAGGTGTGTTTGTGTGATTGGATGATCAATTAGGTCATTTTCGTCCTCCCTAGGCTTATTCTTGTCCAATTAGGGTTTTTAACCAATCTTGTGCATCCAATAGGTGTGTTTGTGTCATTGGATGATCAATTAGGTCATTTTCGTCCTCCCTAGGCTTATTCTTGTCCAATTAGGGTTTTTAACCAATCTTGTGCATCCAATAGGTGTGTTTGTGTCATTGGATGATCAATTAGGTCATTTTTATCCTCCCTAGGCTTATTCTTGTCCAATTAGGATTTTTAACCAATCTTGTGCATCCAATAGGTGTGTTTGTGTCATTGGATGATCAATTAGGTCATTTTTATCCTCCCTAGGCTTATTCTTGTCCAATTAGGATTTTTAACCAATCTTGTGCATCCAATAGGTGTGTTTGTGTCATTGGATGATCTATTAGGTCATTTTCGTCCTCCCTAGGCTTATTCTTGTCCAATTAGGGTTTTTAACAAATCTTGTGCATCCAATAAGTTCATTTGTGTCATTGGATGATCAATTAGGTCATTTTCGTCCTCCCTAGGCATATTCTTGTACAACTAGGGTTTTTAACCAATCTTGTGCATCCAATAGGTGTGTTTGTGTCATTGGATGATCAATTAGGTCATTTTCGTCCTCCCTAGGCTTATTCTTGTCCAATTAGGGTTTTTAACCAATCTTGTGCATCCAATAGGTGTGTTTGTGTCATTGGATGATCAATTAGGTCATTTTCGTCCTCCCTAGGCTTATTCTTGCCCAATTAGGGTTTTTAACCAATCTTGTGCATACAATAAGTTGAGTTGTGTCATTGGATTAACATTTATGTCATTTTCGCCCTCCCTAGGCATATTCTTGTCCAATTAGGGTTTTTAACCAATCTTGTGCATCCAATAGGTGTGTTTGTGTCATTGGATGATCAATTAGGTCATTTTCGTCCTCCCTAGGCTTATTCTTGTCCAATTAGGGTTTTTAACCAATCTTGTGCATCCAATAAGTTCATTTGTGTCATTGGATTAACATTTAGGTCATATCAGTCCTCCCTAGGCATATTCTTGTCCAATTAGCGTTTTTAACCAATCTTGTGCATCCAATAAGTTCATTTGTGTTATTGGATTAACATTTAGGTCATATTCGTCCTCTCTAGGCATATTCTTGTCCAATTTGGGTTTTTAACCAATCTTGTGCATCCAATTACTTTGTTTGTGTCATTGAATTAATATTTAGGTCATTTTCGTCCTGCCTAGGGATATTCTTGTCCAATTAGGGTTTTTAACCAATCTTGTGCATCCAATAGGTGTGTTTGTGTCATTGGATGATCAATTAGGTCATTTTCGTCCTCCCTAGGCTTATTCTTGTCCAATTAGGGTTTTTAACCAATCTTGTGCATCCAATAAGTTCATTTGTGTTATTGGATTAACATTAAGGTCATATTCGTCCTCCCTAGGCATATTCTTGTCCAATTAGGGTTTTTAACCAATCTTGTGCATCCAATAGGTGTGTTTGTGTCATTGGATGATCAATTAGGTCATTTTCGTCCTCCCTAGGCTTATTCGTGTCCAATTAGGGTTTTTAACTAATCCTTTGCATCCAATAAGTTCATTTGTGTCATTGGATGATCAATTAGGTCATTTTCGTCCTTCCTAGGCATATTCTTGTCCAATTAGGGTTTTTAACCAATCTTGTGCATCCAATAGGTGTGTTTGTGTCATTGGATGATCAATTAGGTCATTTTCGTCCTCCCTAGGCTTATTCTTGTCCAATTAGGGTTTTTAACCAATCTTGTGCAACCAATAAGTTCATTTGTGTCATTGGATGATCAATTAGGTCATTTTCGTCCTCCCTAGGCTTATTCTTGTCCAATTAGGGTTTTTAACCAATCTTGTGCATCCAATAGGTGTGTTTGTGTCATTGGATGATCCATTAGGTCATTTTCGTCCTCCCTAGGCATATTCTTGTCCAATTAGGGTTTTTAACCAATCTTGTGCATCCAATAGGTGTGTTTGTGTCATTGGATGATCAATTAAGTCATTTTCGTCCTCCCTAGGCATATTCTTGTCCAACTAGAGTTTTTAACCAATCTTGTGCATCCAATAGGTGTGATTGTGTCTTTGGATGATCAATTAGGTCATTTTCGTCCTCCCTAGGCTTATTCTTTTCCAATTAGGGTTTTTAACCAATCTTGTGCATCCAATAGGTGTGTTTGTGTCATTGGATGATCAATTAGGTCATTTTCGTCCTCCCTAGGCTTATTCTTGTCCAATTAGGGTTTTTAACCAATCTTGTGCATCCAATAAGTTCATTTTTGTCATTGGATTAACATTTAGGCCATTTTCGTCCTCCGTAGGCATATTCTTGTCCAATTAGGGTTTTTAACCAATCTTGTGCTTCCAATAGGTGTGTTTGTGTCATTGGATGATCAATTAGGTCATTTTCGTCCTCCCTAGGCTTATTCTTGTCCAATTAGGGTTTTTAACCAATCTTGTGCATCCAATAGGTGTGTTTGTGTCATTGAATTAACATTTAGGTCATTTTCGTCCTCCCTAGGCATATTCTTGTCCAATTATGGTTTTTAACCAATCTTGTGCATCCAATAGGTGTGTTTGTGTCATTGGATAATCAATTAGGTCATTTTCGTCCTCCCTAGGCTTATTCTTGTCCAATAAGGGTTTTTAACCAATCTTGTGCATCCAATAGGTGTGTTTGTGTCATTGGTTGATCAATTAGGTAATTTTCGTCCTTCCTAGGCATATTCTTGTCCAATTAGGGTTTTTAACCAATCTTGTGCATCCAATAGGTGTGTTTGTGTCATTGGATGATCAATTAGGTCATTTTCGTCCTCCCTAGGCTTATTCTTGTCCAATTAGGGTTTTTAACCAATCTTGTGCATCCAATAAGTTCATTTATGTCATTGGATTAACATTTAGGTCATTTTCGTCCTTCCTAGGCATATTCTTGTCCAATTAGGGTTTTTAACCAATCTTGTGCATCCAATAGGTGTGTTTGTGTCATTGGATGATCAATTAGGTCATTTTCGTCCTCCCTAGGCTTATTCTTGTCCAATTAGGGTTTTTAACCAATCTTGTGCATCCAATAAGTTAATTTTTGTCATTGGATTAACATTTAGGTCATTTTTTCCTCCCTAGGCATATTCTTGTCCAATTAGGGTTTTTAACCAATCTTGTGCATCCAATAGGTGTGTTTGTGTCATTGGATGATCAATTAGGTCATTTTCGTCCTTTCTATGCTTATTCTTGTCCAATTTGGGTTTTTATCCAATCTTTTTCATCCAATAGGTGTGTTTGTGTCATTGGATGATCAATTAGGTCATTTTCGTCCTCCCTAGGCATATTCTTGTCCTACTAGGGTTTTTAACCAATCTTGTGCATCCAATAGGTGTGTTTGTGTCATTGGATGATCAATTAGGTCATTTTCGTCCTCCCTAGGCTTATTCTTGTCCAATTAGGGTTTTTAACCAATCTTGTGCATCCAATAGGTGTGTTTGTGTCATTGGATGATCAATTAGGTCATTTTCGTCCTCCCTAGGCTTATTCTTGTCCAATTAGGGTTTTTAACCAATCTTGTGCATCCAACAAGTTTGTTTATGTCATTGAATTAATATTTAGGTCATTTTCGTCCTCCCTAGGCATATTCATGTCCATTTAGGGTTTTTAACCAATCTTGTGCATCCAATAGGTGTGTTTGTGTCATTGGATGATCAATTAGGTCATTTTCGTCCTCCCTAGGCTTATTCTTGTCCCATTAGGGTTTTTAACCAATGTTGTGCATCCAATAAGTTCGTTTGTGTCATTGGATTAACATTAAGGTCATTTTCGTCCTCCCTAGGCATATTCTTGTCCAATTAGGGTTTTTAACCAATCTTTTGCTTCCAACAGGTGTGTTTGTGTCATTGGATGATCAATTAGGTCATTTTCGTCATCCCTAGGCTTATTCTTGTCCAATTAGGGTTTTTAACCAATCTTGTGCATCCAATAACTTCATTTGTGTCATTGGATTAATATTAAGGTCATTTTCGTCCTCCCTAGGCATATTCTTGTCCAATTAGGGTTTTTAACCAATCTTTTGCTTCTAATAGGTGTGTTTGTGTCATTGGATGATCAATTAGGTCATTTTCGTCATCCCTAGGCTTATTCTTGTCCAATTAGGGTTTTTACCTAATCTTGTGCATCCAACAAATTTGTTTATGTCATTGAATTAATATTTAGGTCATTTTCGTCCTCCCTAGGCATATTCTTGTTTAATTAGGGTTTTTAACCAATCTTGTGCATCCAATAGGTGTGTTTGTGTCATTGGATGATCAATTAGGTCATTTTCGTCCTCCCTAGGCCTATTCTTGTCCAATTAGGGTTTTTAACCAATCTTGTGCATCCAATACGTTCATTTGTGTCATTGGATTAACATTTAGGTCATTTTCGTCCTCCCTAGGCATATTCTTGTCCAATTAGGGTTTTTAACCAATCTTGTGCTTCCAATAGGTGTGTTTGTGTCATTGGATGATCAATTAGGTCATTTTTGTCCTCCCTAGGCTTATTCTTGTCCAATGAGGGTTTTTACCCAATCTTGTGCATCCAACAAGTTTGTTTATGTCATTGAATTAATATTTAGGTCATATTCGTCCTCCCTAGGCATATTCTTGTCTAATTAGGGTTTTTAACCAATCTTGTGCATCCAATAGGTGTGTTTGTGGCAATGGATGATCAATTAGGTCATTTTCGTCCTCCCTAGGCTTATTCTTGTCCAATTAGGGTTTTTAACCAATCTTGTGCATCAAATAGGTATGTTTGTGTCGTTGGATGATCAATTAGGTTATTTTCGTCCTCCCTAGGCTTATTCTTGCCCAATTAAGGTTTTTAACCAATCTTGTGCATCCAATAATTTGAGTTGTGTCATTGGATTAGCATTTAGGTCATTTTCATCCTCCCTAGGCATATTCTTGTCCAATTAGGGTTGTTAACCAATCTTGTGCATCCAATAGGTTTGTTTGTGTCATTGGATGATCATTTAGGTTATTTTCGTCCTCCCTAGGCTTATTCGTGTCCAATTAGGGTTTTTAACTAATCTTGTGCATCCAATAAGTTCATTTGTGTCATTGGATGATCAATTAGGTCATTTTCCTCCTTCCTTGGCATATTCTTGTCCAATTAGGGTTTTTAACCGATCTTGTGCATCCAATAGGTATGTTTGTGTCATTGGATGATCAATTAGGTCATTTTCGTCCTCCCTAGGCTTATTCTTGCCCAATTAAGGTTTTTAACCAATCTTGTGCATCCAATAGGTGTGTTTGTGTCATTGGATGAGCATTTAGGTCATTTTCATCCTCCCTAGGCATATTCTTGTCCAATTAGGGTTTTTAACCAATCTTGTGCATCCAATAGGTGTGTTTGCGTCATTGGATGATCATTTAGGTTATTTTCGTCCTCCCTAGGCTTATTCGTGTCCAATTAGGGTTTTTAACTAATCTTGTGCATCCAATAAGTTCATTTGTGTCATTGGATGATCAATTAGGTCATTTTCGTCCTTCCTTGGCATATTCTTGTCCAATTAGGGTTTTTAACCAATCTTGTGCATCCAATAGGTGTGTTTGTGTCATTGGATGATCAATTAGGTCATTTTCGTCCTCCCTAGGCTTATTCTTGTCCAATTAGGGTTTTTAACCGATCTTGTGCATCCAATAGGTGTGTTTGTGTCATTGGATGATCAATTAGGTCATTTTCATCCTCCCAAGGCATATTCTTGTCCAATTAGGGTTTTTAACCAATCTTGTGCAACCAATAGGTGTGTTTGTGTCATTGGATGATCAATTAGGTCATTTTCGTCCTCCCTAGGCTTATTCTTGTCCAATTAGGGTTTTTAACCAATCTTGTGCATCCAATAACTTCATTTGTGTCATTGGATTAATATTAAGGTCATTTTCGTCCTCCCTAGGCATATTCTTGTCCAATTAGGGTTTTTAACCAATCTTGTGCATCCAATAGGTGTGTTTGTGTCATTGGATGATCAATTAGGTCATTTTCGTCCTCCCTAGGCATATTCTTGTCCAATTAGGGTTTTTAACGAATCTTGTGCATCCAATAGGTGTGTTTGTGTCATTGGATGATCAATTAGGTCATTTTCGTCATCCCTAGGCTTATTCTTGTCCAATTAGGGTTTTTAACCAATCTTGTGCATCCAATAGGTGTGTTTGTGTCATTGGATGATCAATTAGGTAATTTTCGTCCTCCCTAGGCTTATTCTTGTCCAATTAGGGTTTTTAACCAATCTTGTGCATCCGATAAGTTTGTTTGTGTCATTGAATTAATATTTAGGTCATTTTCGTCCTCCATAGGCATATTCTTGTCCAATTAGGGTTTTTAACCAATCTTGTGCATCCAATAGGTGTGTTTGTGTCATTGGATGATCAATTGGGTAATTTACGTCCTCCCTAGGCATATTCTTGTCCAATTAGGGTTTTTAACCAATCTTGTGCATCCAATAGGTGTGTTTGTGTCATTGGATGATCAATTAGGTCATTTTCGTCCTCCCTAGGCTTATTCTTGTCCAATTAGGGTTTTTAACCGATCTTGTGCATCCAATAGGTGTGTTTGTGTCATTTGATGATCAATTAGGTCATTTTCGTCCTCCCTAGGCATATTCTTGTCCAATTAGGGTTTTTAACCAATCTTGTGCATCCAATAGGTGTGTTTGTGTCATTGGATGATCAATTAGGTCATTTTCGTCCTCCCTAGGCTTATTCTTGTCCAATTAGGGTTTTTAACCAATCTTGTGCATCCAATAAGTTTGTTGGTGTCATTGAATTAATATTTAGGTCATTTTCGTCCTCCCTAGGCATATTATTGTCCAATTAGGGTTTTTAACCAATCTTGTGCATCCAATAGGTGTGTTTGTGTCATTGGATGATCAATTAGGTCATTTTCGTCCTCCCTAGGCACATTCTTGTCCAATTAGGGTTTTTAACCAATCTTGTGCATCCAATAGGTGTGTTTGTGTCATTGGATGATCAATTAGGTAATTTTCGTCCTCCCTAGGCTTATTCTTGTCCAATTAGGGTTTTTAACCAATCTTGTGCATCCAATAGGTGTGTTTGTGTCATTGGATGATCAATTAGGTCGTTTTCGTCGTCCCTAGGCTTATTCTTGTCCAATTAGGGTTTTTAACCAATCTTGTGCATCCAATAGGTGTGTTTGTGTCATTGGATGATCAATTAGGTCATTTTCGTCCTACCTAGACTTATTCTTGTCAAATTAGGGTTTTTAATCAATCTTGTGCATCCAATAACTTTGTTTGTGTCATTGAAATAGGTGTGTTTGTGTCATTGGATGATCAATTAGGTCATTTTCGTCCTACCTAGACTTATTCTTGTCAAATTAGGGTTTTTAATCACTCTTGTGCATCCAATAACTTTGTTTGTGTCATTGAATTAATATTTAGGTCATTTTCGTCCTCCCTAGGCATATTCTTGTCCAATTAGGGTTTTTAACCAATCTTGTGCATCCAATAGGTGTGTTTGTGTCATTGGATGATCAATTAGGTTATTTTCGTCCTTCCTAGGCTTACTCTGGTCCAATTAGGGTTTTTAACCAATGTTGTGCATCCAATAAGTTCATTTGTGTCATTGGATTAACATTTAGGTCATTTTCGTCCTCCCTAGGCATATTCTTGTCCAATTAGGGTTTTTAACCAATCTTGTGCATCCAATAGGTGTGTTTGTGTCATTGGATGATCAATTAGGTCATTTTCGTCCTCCCTAGGCTTATTCTTGTCCAATTAGGGTTTTTAACCAATCTTGTACATCCAATAAGTTTATTTGTGTCATTGGATTAACAGTTAGGTCATTTTCGTCCTCCCTAGGCATATTCTTGTCCAATTAGGGTTTTTAACCAATCTTGTGCTTCCAATAGGTGTGTTTGTGTCATTGAATGATCAATTAGGTCATTTTCGTCCTCCCCAGGCTTATTCTTGTCCAATTAGAGTTTTTAACCAATCTTGTGTATCCAATAACTTTGTTTGTGTCATTGAATTAATATTTAGGTCATTTTCGTCCTCCCTAGGCATATTCTTGTCCAATTAGGGTTTTTAACCAATCTTGTGCATCCAATAGGTGTGTTTGTGTCATTGGATGATCAATTAGGTCATTTTCGTCCTCCCTAGGCTTATTCTTGTCCAATTAGGGTTTTTAACCAATCTTGTGCATCCAATAGGTGTGTTTGTGTCATTGGATGATCAATTAGGTCATTTTCGTCCTCCCTAGGCTTATTCTTGTCCAATTAAGCTATTTAACCAATCTTGTGCATCCAATAGGTGTGTTTGTGTCATTGGATGATCAATTAGGTCATTTTCGTCTTCACTAGGCATATTCTTATCCAATTAGGGTTTTTAACCAATCTTGTGCATCCAATAGGTGTGTTTGTGTCATTGGATGATCAATTAGGTCATTTTCGTCCTTTCTATGCTTATTCTTGTCCAATTAGGGTTTTTAACCAATCTTGTGCATCCAATAGGTGTGTTTGTGTCATTGGATGATCAATTAGGTCATTTTCGTCCTCACTAGGCTTATTCTGGTCCAATTAGGGTTTTTAACCAATCTTGTGCATCCAATAGGTGTGTTTGTGTCATTGGATGATCAATTAGGTCATTTTCGTCCTCCCTAGGCTTATTCTTGTCCAATTAGGGTTTTTAACCAATCTTGTGCATCCAACAAGTTTGTTTATGTCATTGAATTAATATTTAGGTCATTTTCGTCCTCCCTAGGCATATTCTTGTCCAATTAGGGTTTTTAACCAATCTTGTGCATCCAATAGGTGTGTTTGTGTCATTGGATGATCAATTAGGTCATTTTCATCCTCCCTAGGCATATTCTTGTCCAATTATGGTTTTTAACCAATCTTGTGCATCCAATAGGTGTGTTTGTGTCATTGGATGATCAATTAGGTTATTTTCTTCCTCCCTAGACTTATTCGTGTCCAATTAGGGTTTTTAACTAATCTTGTGCATCCAATAAGTTCATTTGTGTCATTGGATGATCAATTAGGTCATTTTCGTCCTTCCTAGGCTTATTCTTGTCCAATTAGGGTTTTTAACCAATATTGTGCATCCAATAAGTTCATTAGTGTCATTGGATTAACATTTAGGTCATTTTCGTCCTCCCTAGGCATATTCTTGTCCAATTAGGGTTTTTAACCAATCTTCTGCTTCCAATAGGTTTGTTTGTGTCATTGGATGATCAGTTAGGTGATTTTCGTCCTCCCTAGGCTTATTCTTGTCCAATTAGGGTTTTTAACCAATCTTGTGCATCCAACAAGTTTGTTTATGTCATTGAATTAATATTTAGGTCATTTTCGTCCTCCCTAGGCATATTCTTGTCCAATTAGGGTTTTTAACCAATCTTGTGCATCCAATAGGTGTGTTTGTGTCATTGGATGATCAATTAGGTCATTTTCGTCCTCCCTAGGCATATTCTTGTCCAATTAGGGTTTTTAACCAATCTTGTGCATCCAATAAGTTGAGTTGTGTCATTGAATTAACATTTAGGTTATTTTCGTCCTCCTTAGGCTTATTCTTGTCCAATTAGAGTTTTTAACCAATCTTGTGCATCCAGTAGGTGTGTTTGTGTCATTGGATGATCAATTAGGTCATTTTCGTCCTCCCTAGGCTTATTCTTGCCCAATTAGGGTTTTTAACCAATCTTGTGCATCCAATAAGTTGAGTTGTGTCATTGGATTAACATTTAGGTCATTTTTGTCCTCCCTAGGCTTATTCTTGTCCAGTTAGGGTTTTTAACAAATCTTGTGCATCCAATAAGTTCATTTGTGTCATTGGATTAACATTTAGGTCATTTTCGTCCTCCCTAGGCATATTCTTGTCCAATCAGAGTTTTAGACCAATCTTGTGCATCCAATAGGTGTGTTTGTGTCATTTGATGATCAATTAGGTTATTTTCGTCCTCCCTAGGCCTATTCTTGTCCAATTAGGGTTTTTAACTAATCTTGTGCGTCCAATAAGTTCATTTGTGTCATTGGATGATCAATTAGGTCATTTTCATCCTCTCTAGGCATATTCTTGTCCAATTAGGGTTTTTAACCAATCTTGTGCATCCAATAGGTGTGTTTGTGTCATTGGATGATCAATTAGGTCATTTTCGTCCTCCCTAGGCTTATTCTTGTCCAATTAGGGTTTTTAACCGATCTTGTGCATCCAATAGGTGTGTTTGTGTCATTGGATGATCAATTAGGTCATTTTCGTCCTCCCAAGGCATATTCTTGTCCAATTAGGGTTTTTATTCAATCTTGTGCAACCAATAGGTGTGTTTGTGTCATTGGATGATCAATTAGGTCATTTTCGTCCTCCCTAGGCTTATTCTTGTCCAATTAGGGTTTTTAACCAATCTTGTGCATCCAATAACTTCATTTGTGTCATTGGATTAATATTAAGGTCATTTTCGTCCTCCCTAGGCATATTCTTGTCCAATTAGGGTTTTTAACCAATCTTTTGCTTCCAATAGGTGTGTTTGTGTCATTGGATGATCAATTAGGTCATTTTCGTCATCCCTAGGCTTATTCTTGTCCAATTAGGGTTTTTACCCAATCTTGTGCATCCAACAAATTTGTTTATGTCATTGAATTAATATTTAGGTCATTTTCGTCCTCCCTAGGCATATTCTTGTTTAATTAGGGTTTTTAACCAATCTTGTGCATCCAATAGGTGTGTTTGTGTCATTGGATGATCAATTAGGTCATTTTCGTCCTCCCTAGGCCTATTCTTGTCCAATTAGGGTTTTGAACCATTCTTGTGCATCCAATAGGTGTGTTTGTGGCAATGGATGATCAATTAGGTCATTTTCGTCCTCCCTAGGCTTATTCTTGTCCAATTAGGGTTTTTAACCAATCTTGTGCATCCAATAGGTGTGTTTGTGTCGTTGGATGATCATTTAGGTTATTTTCGTCCTCCCTAGGCTTATTCGTGTCCAATTAGGGTTTTTAACTAATCTTGTGCATCCAATAAGTTCATTTGTGTCATTGGATGATCAATTAGGTCATTTTCGTCCTTCCTAGGCATATTCTTGTCCAATTATGGTTTTTAACCAATCTTGTGCATCCAATAGGTGTGTTTGTGTCATTGGATGATCAATTAGGTCATTTTCGTCCTCTTTAGGCTTATTCTTGTCCAATTAAGGTTTTTAACCGATCTTGTGCATCCAATAGGTGTGTTTGTGTCATTGGATGATCAATTAGGTCATTTTCGTCCTCCCAAGGCATATTCTTGTCCAATTAGGGTTTTTAACCAATCTTGTGCAACCAATAGGTGTGTTTGTGTCATTGGATGATCAATTAGGTCATTTTCGTCCTCCCTAGGCTTATTCTTGTCCAATTAGGGTTTTTAACCAATCTTGTGCATCCAATAAGTTCATTTGTGTCATTGGATTAACATTAAGGTCATTTTCGTCCTCCCTAGGCATATTCTTGTCCAATTAGGGTTTTTAACCAATCTTTTCCTTCCAATAGGTGTGTTTGTGTCATTGGATGATCAATTAGGTCATTTTCGTCCTCCCTAGGCTTATTCTTGTCCAATTAGGGTTTTTACCCAATCTTGTACATCCAACAAATTTGTTAATGTCATTGAATTAATATTTAGGTCATTTTCGTCCTCCCTAGGCATATTCTTGTTTAATTAGGGTTTTTAACCAACCTTGTGCATCCAATAGGTGTGTTTATGTCATTGGATGATCAATTAGGTCATTTTCGTCCTCCCTAGGCCTATTCTTGTCCAATTAGGGTTTTTAACCAATCTTGTGCATCCAATAGGTGTGTTTGTGGCAATGGATGATCAATTAGGTCATTTTCGTCCTCCCTAGGCATATTCTTGTCCAATTAGGGTTTTTAACCAATCTTGTGCATCCAATAGGTGTGTTTGTGTCATTGGATGATCAATTAGGTCATTTTCGTCCTCCCTAGGCATATTCTTGTCCAATTAGGGTTTTTATACAATCTTGTGCATCCAATAGGTGTGTTTGTGGCAATGGATGATCAATTAGGTCATTTTCGTCCTCCCTAGGCTTATTCTTGTCCAATTAGGATTTTTAACTGATCTTGTGCATCCAATAGGTGTGTTTGTGTCATTGGATGATCAATTAGGTCATTTTTGTCCTCCCAAGGCATATTCTTGCCCAATTAGGGTTTTTTACCAATCTTGTGCATCCAATAAGTTGAGTTGTGTCATTGGATTAGCATTTAGGTAATTTTCGTCCTCCCTAGGCTTATTCTTGTCCAATTAGGGTTTTTAACCAATCTTGTGCATCCAATAGGTGTGTTTGTGTCATTGGATGATCAATTAGGTCATTTTCGTCCTCCCTAGGCATATTCTTGTCCAATTAGGGTTTTTAACCAATCTTGTGCATCCAATAAGTTGAGTTGTGTCATTGGATTAACATTTAGGTCATTTTCGTTCCCCCTAGGCTTATTCTTGTCCAATTATGGTTTTTAACCAATCTTGAGCATCCAATTGGTGTGTTTGTGTCATTGGATGAACAATTAGGTCATTTTCGTCCTCCCTAGGCATATTCTTGTCCAATTAGGGTTTTTAACCAATCTTGTGCATCCAATAGGTGTGTTTGTGTCATTGGATGATCAATTAGGTCATTTTCGTCCTCCCTAGGCTTATTCTTGTCCAATTAGGGTTTTTATCCAATCTTGTGCATCCAATAAGTTCATTAGTGTCATTGGATGATCAATTAGGTCATTTTCGTCCTCCCAAGGCATGTTCTTGTGCAACTAGGGTTTTTAACCAATCTTGTGCATCCAATAGGTGTGTTTGTGTCATTGGATGATCAATTAGGTCATTTTCGTCCTCCCTAGGCTTATTCTTGTCCAATTAGGGTTTTTAACCAATCTTGTGCATCCAATAAGTTGAGTTGTGTCATTGGATTAACATTTAGGTCATTTTCATTCTCCCTAGGCTCATTCATGTCCAATTAGGTTTTTAACCAATCTTGTGCATCCAATAAGTTCATTTGTGTCATTGGATTCACATTTAGGTCATTTTCGTCCTCCCTAGGCATATTCTTGTCCAATTAGGGTTTTTAACCAATCTTGTGCATCCAATAGGTGTGTTTATCTCATTGGATGATCAATTAGGTCACTTTGATCCTCCCTAGGCATATTCTTGTCCAATTAGGGTTTTTAACCAATCTTGTGCATCCAATAGGTGTGTTTGTGTCATTGGATGATCAATTAGGTCATTTTCGTCCTCCCTAGGCATATTCTTGTCCAATTAGGGTTTTTAACCAATCTTGTGCATCCAATAGGTGTGTTTGTGTCATTGGATGATCAATTAGGTCATTTTCGTCCTCCCTAGGCTTATTCTTGTCCAATTAGGGTTTTTAACCAATCTTGTGCATCCTATAGGTGTGGTTGTGTCATTGGATGATCAATTAGGTCATTTTCGTCCTCCCTATGCTTATTCTTGTCCAACTAGGGTTTTTAACCAATCTTGTGCATCCAATAAGTTTGTTTGTGTCATTGAATTAATATTTAGGTGACTTTCGTCCTCCCTAGGCATATTCTTGTCCAATTAGGGTTTTTAACCAATCTTGTGCATCCAATAGGTGTGTTTGTGTCATTGGATGATCAATTAGGTCATTTTCGTCCTCCCTAGGCATATTCTTGTCCAATTAGGGTTTTTAACCAATCTTGTGCATCCAATAGGTGTGTTTGTGTCATTGGATGATTAATTAGGTCATTTTCGTCCTTTCTATGCTTATTCTTGTCCAATTAGGGTTTTTAACCAATCTTGTGCATCCAATAAGTTCATTTGTGTCATTGGATGATCAATTAGGTCATTTTCGTCCTCCCTAGGCTTATTCTTGTCCAATTAGGGTTTTTAACCAATCTTGTGCATCCAATAGGTGAGTTTGTGTCATTGGATGATCAATTAGATCATTTTCGTCCTCCCTAGGCTTATTCTTGTCCAATTAGGGTTTTTAACCAATCTTGTGCATCCAATAGGTGTGTTTGTGTCATTGGATGATCAATTAGGTCATTTTCGTCCTCCCTAGGCTTATTCTTGTCCAATTAGGGTTTTTAACCAATCTTGTGCATCCAATAAGTTTGTTTGTTTCATTGAATTAATATTTAGGTCATTTTCGTCCTCCCTAGGCATATTCTTGTCTAGTTAGGGTTTTTAACCAATCTTGTGCATCCAATAGGTGTGTTTGTGGCAATGGATGATCAATTAGGTCATTTTCGTCCTCCCTAGGCTTATTCTTGTCCAATTAGGGTTTTTAACCAATCTTGTGCATCCAATAAGTTGAATTGTGTCATTGGATTAACATTTAGGTCATTTTCGTCCTCCCTAGGCATATGCTTGTCCAATTAGGGTTTTTAAGCAATCTTGTGCATCCAATAGGTGTGTTTGTGTCATTGGATGATCAATTAGGTCATTTTTGTCCTCCCTAGGCTTATTCTTGTCCAATTAGGGTTTTTAACCAATCTTGTGCATCCAATAAGTTTGTTTGTGTCATTGAATTAATAATTTTGTCATTTTCGTCTTCCCTAGGCATATTATTGTCCAAGTAAGGTTTTTAACCAATCTTGTGCATCCAATAGGTGTGTTTGTGTCATTGGATGATCAATTAGGTCATTTTCGTCCTCCCTAGGCATATTCTTGTCCAATTAGGGTTTTCAACCAATCTTGTGCATCCAATAAGTTGAGTTGTTTCATTGGATTAACATTTAGGTCATTTTCGTCCTCCCTAGTCTTATTCTTGTCCAATTAGGGTTTTTAACCAATCTTGTGCATCCAATAGGTGTGTTTGTGTCATTGGATGATCAATTAGATCATTTTCGTCCTCCCTAGGCATATTCTTGTCCAATTAGGGTTTTTAACCAATCTTGTGCATCCAATAGGTGTGTTTGTGTCATTGGAAGATCAATTAGGTCATTTTCGTCCTCCCTAGGCTTATTATTGTCCAATTAGGGTTTTTAACCAATCTTGTGCATCCAATAAGTTCGTTAGTGTCATTGGATGATCAATTAGGTCATTTTCGTCCTCCCTAGGCATGTTCTTGTCCAACTAGGGTTTTTAACCAATCTTGTGCATCCAATAGGTGTGTTTGTGTCATTGGATGATCAATTAGGTCATTTTCGTCCTCCCTAGGCATATTATTGTCCAATTAGGGTTTTTAACCAATCTTGTGCATCCAATAAGTTTGTTTGTGTCATTGAATTAATATTTAGGTCATTTTCGTCCTCCCTAGGCATATTATTGTCCAATTAGGGTTTTTAACCAATCTTGTGCATCGAATAAGTTCATTTGTGTTATTGGATTAACATTTAGGACATATTCGTCCCCCCTAGGCATATTCTTGTCCAATTAGGGTTTTTAACCAATCTTGTGTATCCAATAGGTGTGTTTGTGTCATTGGATGATCAATTAGGTCATTTTCGTCCTCCCTAGGCATATTCTTATCCAATTAGGGTTTTTAACCAATCTTGTGCATCCAATAGATGTGTTTGTGTCATTGGAAGATCAATTAGGTCATTTTCGTCCTCCCTAGGCTTATTATTGTCCAATTAGGGTTTTTAACCAATCTTGTGCATCCAATAAGTTCATTAGTGTCATTGGATGATCAATTAGGTCATTTTCGTCCTCCCTAGGCATGTTCCATTCCAACTAGGGTTTTTAACCAATCTTGTGCATCCAATAGGTGTGTTTGTGTCATTGGATGATCAATTAGGTCATTTTCGTCCTACCTAGGCATATTATTGTCCAATTAGGGTTTTTAACCAATGTTGTGAATCCAATAAGTTTGTTTGTGTCATTGAATTAATATTTAGGTCATTTTCGTCCTCCCTAGGCATGTTCCATTCCAACTAGGGTTTTTAACCAATCTTGTGCATCCAATAGGTGTGTTTGTGGCAATGGATGATCAATTAGGTCATTTTCGTCCTCCCTAGGCTTATTCTTGTCCAATTAGGGTTTTTAACCAATCTTGTGCATCCAATAGGTGTGTTTGTGTCATTGGATGATCAATTAGGTCATTTTCGTCCTCCCTAGGCTTATTCTTGCCCAATTAAGGTTTTTAACCAAACTTGTGCATCCAATATTTTGAGTTGTGTCATTGGATTAGCATTTAGGTCATTTTCATCCTCCCTAGGGACATTCTTGTCCAATTAGGGATTTTAACCAATCTTGTGCATCCAATAGGTGTGTTTGTGTCATTGGATGATCAATTAGGTTATTTTCGTCCTCCCTAGGCTTATTCGTGTCCAATTAGGGTTTTTAACTAATCTAGTGCATCCAATAAGTTCATTTGTGTCATTGGATGATCAATTAGGTCATTTTCGTCCTCCCTAGGCATATTCTTGTCCAATTAGGGTTTTTAACCAATCTTGTGCATCCAATAGGTGTGTTTGTGTCATTGGATGATCAATTAGGTTATTTTCGTCCTCCCTAGGCTTATTCGTGTCCAATTAGGGTTTTTAACTAATCTTGTGCGTCCAATAAGTTCATTTGTGTCATTGGATGATCAATTAGGTCATTTTCGTCCTCCCTAGGCATATTCATGTCCAATTAGGGTTTTTAACCAATCTTATGCATCCAATAGGTGTGTTTGTGGGAATGGATGATCAATTAGGTCATTTTCGTCCTCCCTAGGCTTATTCCTGTCCAATTAGGGTTTTTAACCAATCTTGTGCATCCAATAATTTGAGTTGTGTCATTGGATTAGCATTTAGGTCATTTTCGTCCTCCCTAGGCATATTCTTGTCCAATTAGGGTTTTTAACCAATCTTGTGCATCCAATAGGTGTGTTTGTGGCAATGGATGATCAATTAGGTCATTTTCGTCCTCCCTAGGCTTATTCTTGCCCAATTAGGGTTTTTAACCAATCTTGTGCATCCAATAAGTTTGTTTGTGTCATTGAATTAATATTTAGGTCATTTTCGTCCTCCCTAGGCATATTCTTGTCCAATTAGGGTTTTTAACCAATCTTGTGCATCCAATAAGTTTGTTTGTGTCATTGGATTAGCATTTAGGTCATTTTCATCCTCCTTAGGCATATTCTTGTCCAATTAGGGTTTTTAACCAATCTTGTGCATCCAATAGGTGTGTTTGTGTCATTGGATGATCATTTAGGTTATTTTCGTCCTCCCTAGGCTTATTCGTGTCCAATTAGGGTTTTTAACTAATCTTGTGCATCCAATAAGTTCATTTGTGTCATTGGATGATCAATTAGGTTATTTTCGTCCACCCTAGGCTTATTCTTGTCCAATTAGGGTTTTTAACCGATCTTCTGCATCCAATAGGTGTGTTTGTGTCATTGGATGATCAATTAGGTCATTCTCGTCCTCCCAAGGCATATTCTTGTCCAATTAGGGTTTTTAACCAATCTTGTGCAACCAATAGGTGTGTTTGTGTCATTGGATGATCATTTAGGTCATTTTCGTCCTCCCTAGGCTTATTCTTGTCCAATTAGGGTTTTTAACCAATCTTGTGCATCCAATAAGTTCATTTGTGTCATTGGATTAACATTAAGGTCATTTTCGTCCTCCCTAGGTATATTCTTGTCCAATTAGGGTTTTTAACCAATCTTGTGCATCCAATAGGTGTGTTTGTGTCATTGGATGATCAATTAGGTCATTTTCGTCCTCCCTTGGCATATTCTTGTCCAATTAGGGTTTTTAACCAATCTTGTGCATCCAATAGGTGTGTTTGTGACAATGGATGATCAATTAGGTCATTCTCGTCCTCCCTAGGCTTATTCTTGTCCAATTAGGGTTTTTAACCAATCTTGTGCATCCAATAAGTTCATTTGTGTCATTGGATTAACATTAAGGTCATTTTCGTCCTCCCAAGGCATATTCTTTTCCAATTAGGGTTTTTAACCAATCTTGTGCTTCCAATAGGTGTGTTTGTGTCATTGGATGATCAATTAGGTCATTTTCATCCTCCCTAGGCTTATTCTTGTCCAATTAGGGTTTTTACCCAATCTTGTGCATCCAACAAGTTTGTTTATGTCATTGAATTAATATTTAGGTCATTTTCGTCCTCTCTAGGCATATTCTTGTCTAATTAGGGTTTTTAACCAATCTTGTGCATCCAATAGGTGTGTTTGTGTCATTGGATGATCAATTAGGTCATTTTCGTCCTCCCTAGGCTTATTCTTGCCCAATTAAGGTTTTTTACCAATCTTGTGCATCCAATAATTTGAGTTGTGTCATTGGATTAGCATTTAGGTCATTTTCATCCTCCCTAGGCATATTCTTGTCCAATTAGGGTTTTTAACCAATCTTGTGCATCCAATAGGTGTGTTTGTGTCATTGGATGATCAATTAGGTTATTTTTGTCCTCCCTAGGCTTATTCGTGTCGAATTAGGGTTTTTAACTAATCTTGTGCATCCAATAAGTTCATTTGTGTCATTGGATGATCAATTAGGTCATTTTCGTCCTTCCTAGGCATATTCTTGTCCAATTAGGGTTTTTAACCAATCTTGTGCATCCAATAGGTGTGTTTGTGTCATTGGATGATCAATTAGGTCATTTTCGTCCTCCCTAGGCTTATTCTTGTCCAATTAGGGTTTTTAACCAATGTTGTGCATACAATATGTGTGTTTTTGTCATTGGATGATCAATTAGGTCATTTTCGTCCTCCCTAGGCTTATTCTTGTCCAATTAGGGTTTTTAACCGATCTTGTGCTTCCAATAGGTGTGTTTGTGTCATTGGATGATCAATTAGGTCATTTTCGTCCTCCCTTGGCTTATTCTTGTCCAATTAGGGTTTTTAACCAATCTTGTGCATCCAATAGGTGTGTTTGTGTCATTGGATGATCAATTAGGTCATTTTCGTCCTCCCTAGGCATATTCTTGTCCAATTAGGGTTTTTATACAATCTTGTGCATCCAATAGGTGTGTTTGTGGCAATGGATGATCAATTATGTCATTTTCGTCCTCCCTAGGCTTATTCTTGTCCAATTAGGGTTTTTAACCAATCTTGTGCATCCAATAAGTTCATTTGTGTCATTGGATTAACATTTAGGTCATTTTCGTCCTCCCTAGGCATATTCTTGTCCAATTAGGGTTTTTAACCAATCTTGTGCAACCAATAGGTGTGTTTGTGTCATTGGATGATCAATTAGGTCATTTTCGTCCTCCCTAGGCTTATTCGTGTCCAATTAGGGTTTTTAACTAATCCTTTGCATCCAATAAGTTCATTTGTGTCATTTGATGATCAATTAGGTGATTTTCGTCCTTCCTAGGCATATTCTTGTCCAATTAGGGTTTTTAACCAATCTTGTGCATCCAATAGGTGTGTTTGTGTCATTGGATGATCAATTAGGTCATTTTCGTCCTCCCTAGGCTTATTCTTGTCCAATTAGGGTTTTTAACCGATATTGTGCATCCAATAGGTGTGTTTGTGTCATTGCATGATCAATTAGGTAATTTTCGTCCTCCCAAGGCATATTCTAGTCCAATTAAGGTTTTTAACCAATCTTGTGCATCCAATAGGTGTGTTTGTGTCATTGGATGATCAATTAGGTCATTTTCGTCCTCCCTAGGCATATTCTTGTCCAATTAGGGTTTTTATACAATCTTGTGCATCCAATAGGTGTGTTTGTGGTCATGGATGATCAATTATGTCATTTTCGTCCTCCCTAGGCTTATTCTTGTCCAATTATGGTTTTTAACCAATCTTGTGCATCCAATAAGTTCATTTGTGTCATTGGATTAACATTAAGGTCATTTTCGTCCTCCCAAGGCATATTCTTGTCCAATTAGTGTTTTTAACCAATCTTGTGCTTCCAATAGGTGTGTTTGTGTCATTGGATGATCAATTAGGTCATTTTCGTCCTCCCTAGGCTTATTCTTGTCCAATTAGGGTTTTTACCCAATCTTGTGCATCCAACAAGTTTGTTTATGTCATTGAATTAATATTTAGGTCATTTTCGTCCTCCCTAGGCATATTCTTGTCTAATTAGGGTTTTTAACCAATCTTGTGCATCCAATAGGTGTGTTTGTGTCATTGGATGATCAATTAGGTCATTTTCGTCCTCCCTAGGCATATTCTTGTCCAATTAGGGTTTTTAACCAATCTTGTGCATCCAATAGTTGTGTTTGTGGCAATGGATGATCAATTAGATCATTTTCGTCCTCCCTAGGCTTATTCTTGTCTAATTAGGGTTTTTAACCAATCTTGTGCATCCAATAAGTTCATTTGTGTCATTGGATTAACATTAAGGTCATTTTCGTCCTCCCTAGGCATATTCTTGTCCAATTAGGGTTTTTAACCAATCTTGTGATTCCAATAGGTGTGTTTGTGTCATTGGATGATCAATTAGGTCATTTTCGTCCTCCATAGGCTTATTCTTGTCCAATTAGGGTTTTTACCCAATCTTGTGCATCCAACAAGTTTGTTTATGTCATTGAATTAATATTTAGGTCATTTTCGTCCTCCCTAGGCATATTCTTGTCTAATTAGGGTTTTTAACCAATCTTGTGCATCCAATAGGTGTGTTTGTGTCATTGGATGATCAATTAGGTCATTTTCGTCCTCCCTAGGCATATTCTTGCCCAATTAGGGTTTTTAACCAATCTTGTGCATCCAATAGGTGTGTTTGTGTCATTGGATGATCAATTAGGTCATTTTCGTCCTCCCTAAGGATATTCTTGTCCAATTAGGGTTTTTAACCAATCTTGTGCATCCAATAGGTGTGTTTGTGTCATTGGATGATCAATTAGGTCATTTTCGTCCTCCCTAGGCTTATTCTTGTCCAATTAGGGTTTTTAACCAATCTTGTGCATTAAATAAGCTGATTTGTGTCATTGGATTAACCTTTAGGTCATTTTCGTCCTCCCTAGGCATATTCTTGTCCAATTAGGGTTTTTAACCAATCTTGTGCTTCCAATAGGTGTGTTTGTGTCATTGGATGATCAATTAGGCCATTTTCGTCCTCCCTAGGCTTATTCTAGTCCAATTAGGGTTTTTAACCAATCTTGTGCATCCAATAAGTTTGTTTGTGTCATTGAATTAATATTTAGGTCATTTTCGTCCTCCCTAGGCATATTCTTGTCCAATTAGGGTTTTTAACCAATCTTGTGCATCCAATAGGTGTGTTTGTGTCATTGGATGATCAATTAGGTCATTTTCGTCCTCCCTAGGCTTATTCTTGTCCAATTAGGGTTTTTAACCAATCTTGTGTATCCAATAGGTGTGTTTGTGTCATTGGATGAGCAATTAGGTCATTTTCGTCCTCCCTAGGCTTATTCTTGTCCAATTAGGGTTTTTAACCAATCTTGTGCATCCAATAGGTGTGTTTGTGTCATTGGATGATCAATTAGGTCATTTTCGTCCTCCCTAGGCATATTCTTGTCAAATTAAGGTTTTTAACCAATCTTGTGCATCCAATAGGTGTGTTTGTGTCATTGGATGATCAATTAGGTCATTTTCGTCCTCCCTAGGCTTATTCTTGTCCAATTAGGGTTTTTAACCAATCTTGTGCATCCAATAGGTGTGTTTGTGTCATTGGATGATCAATTAGGTCATTTTCGTCCTCCCTAGGCTTATTCTTGTCCAATTAGGGTTTTTAACCAATCTTTTGCATCCAATAGGTGTGTTTGTGTCATTGGATGACCAATTAGGTCATTTTCGTCCTCCCAAGGCATATTCTTGTCCAATTAGGGTTTTTAACCAATCTTGTGCATCCCATAGGTGTGTTTGTGGCAATGGATGATCAATTAGGTCATTTTCGTCCTCCCTAGGCTTATTCTTGTCCAATTAGGGTTTTTAACCAATCTTGTGCATCCAATAGGTGTGTTTGTGTCATTGGATGATCAATTAGGTCATTTTCGTCCTCCCTAGGCTTATTCTTGTCCAATTAGGGTTTTTAACCAATCTTGTGCATCCAATAGGTGTGTTTGTGTCATTGGATGATCAATTAGGTCATTTATCGTCCTCCCTAGGCTTATTCTTGTCCAATTAGGGTTTTTAACCAATCTTGTGCATCCAATAGGTTGAGTTGTGTCATTGGATTAACATTTAGGTCATTTTCGTCCTCCCTAGGCATATTCTTGTCCAATTAGGGTTTTTAACCAATCTTGTGCATCCAATAGGTGTGTTTGTGTCATTGGATGATCAATTAGGTCATTTTCGTCCTCCCTAGGCTTATTCTTGTCCAATTAGGGTTTTTAACGAATATTGTGCATCCAATAAGCTCAATTGTGTCATTGGATTAACATTTAGATCATTTTCGTCCTCCCTAGACATATTCGTGTCCAATTAGGGTTTTTTACCAATCTTGTGCTTCCAATAGGTGTGTTTGTGTCATCGAATTAATATTTAGGTCATTTTCGTCCTCCCTAGGCATATTCTTGTCCAATTAGGGTTTTTAACCAATCTTGTGCATCCAATAGGTGTGTTTGTGTCATTGGATGATCAATTAGGTCATTTTCGTCCTCCCTAGGCATATTCTTGTCCAATTAGGGTTTTTAACCAATCTTGTGCATCCAATAGGTGTGTTTGTGTCATTCGATGATCAATTAGGTCATTTTCGACCTCCCTAGGCATATTCTTGTCCAATTAGGGTTTTTAACCAATCTTGTGCATCCAATAGGTGTGTTTGTGTCATTGGATGATCAATTACGTCCTTTTCGTCCTCCCTAGGCATATTCTTGTCCAATTAGGGTTTTTAACCAAACTTGTGCATCCAATAGGTGTGTTTGTGTCATTGGATTATCAATTAGGTCATTTTCGTCCTCCCTAGGCATATTCTTGTCCAATTAGGGTTTTTAACCAATCTTGTGCATCCAATAAGTTGAGTTG
This sequence comes from Cicer pinnatifidum, assembly GCA_037974775.1. Taxonomy (NCBI): domain Eukaryota; kingdom Viridiplantae; phylum Streptophyta; class Magnoliopsida; order Fabales; family Fabaceae; genus Cicer; species Cicer pinnatifidum. The sequence continues at coordinate 63,737 of JBBPBR010000936.1, forward strand.
TTTCATTGGATTAACATTTAGGTCATTTTCGTCCTCCCTAGGCTTATTCTTGTCCAATTAGGGTTTTTAACCAATCTTGTGCATCCAATAGGTGTGTTTGTGTCATTGGATGATCAATTAGGTCATTTTCGTCCTTCCTAGGCTTATTCTTGCCCAATTAGGGTTTTTAACCAATCTTGTGCATCCAATAAGTTGAGTTGTGTCATTGGATTAACATTTAGGTCATTTTCGTCCTCCCTAGGCTTATTCTTGTCCTATTAGGGTTTTTAACCAATCTTGTGCATCCAATAAGTTCATTTGTGTCATTGGTTTAACATTTAGGTCATTTTCGTCCTCCCTAGGCATATTCTTGTCCAATTAGAGTTTTAGACCAATCTTGTGCTTCTAATAGGTGTGTTTGTGTCATTGGATGATCAATTAGGTTATTTTCGTCCTCCCTAGGCTTATTCTTGTCCAATTAGGGTTTTTAACTAATCTTGTGCATCCAATAAGTTCATTTGTGTCATTGGATGATCAATTAGGTCATTTTCGTCCTCCCTAGGCATATTCTTGTCCAATTAGGGTTTTTAACCAATCTTGTGCATCCAATAGGTGTGTTTGTGTCATTGGATGATCAATTAGGTCATTTTCGTCCTCCCTAGGCTTATTCTTGTCCAATTAGGGTTTTTAACCAATCTTGTGCATCCAATAGGTGTGTTTGTGCCATTGGATGATCAATTAGGTCATTTTCGTCCTTCCTAGGCATATTCTTGTCCAATTAGGGTTTTTAACCAATCTTGTGCATCCAATAGGTGTGTTTGTGTCATTGGATGATCAATTAGGTCATTTTCGTCCTCCCTAGGCTTATTCTTGTCCAATTAGGGTTTTTAACCAATCTTGTGCATCCAATAGGTGTGTTTGTGTCATTGGATGATCTATTAGGTCATTTTCGTCCTCCCTAGGCATATTCTTGTCCAACTAGGGTTTTAAACCAATCTTGTGCATCTAATAGGTGTGTTTGTGTCATTGGATGATCAATTAGGTCATTTTCGTCCTCCCTAGGCTTATTCTTGTCCAATTAGGGTTTTTAACAAATCTTGTGCATCCAATAGGTGTGTTTGTGTCATTGGATGATCAATTAGGTCATTTTCGTCCTCCCTAGGCTTATTCTTGTCCAATTAGGGTTTTTAACCAATCTTGTGCATCCAATAGGTATGTTTGTGTCATTGGATGATCAATTAAGTCATTTTCGTCCTCCCTTGACTTATTCTTGTCAAATTAGGGTTTTTAACCAATCTTGTGCATCCAATAACTTTGTTTGTGTCATTGAATTAATATTTAGGTCATTTTCGTCCTCCCTAGGCATATTCTTGTCTAATTAGGGTTTTTAACCAATCTTGTGCATCCAATAGGTGTGTTTGTGTCATTGGATGATCAATTAGGTCATTTTCGTCCTCCCTAGGCTTATTCTTGTCCAATTAGGGTTTTTAACCGATATTGTGCATCCAATAGGTGTGTTTGTGTCATTGGATGATCAATTAGGTAATTTTCGTCCTCCCAAGGCATATTCTAGTCCAATTAAGGTTTTTAACCAATCTTGTGCAACCAATAGGTGTGTTTGTGTCATTGGATAATCAATTAGGTCATTTTCGTCCTCCCTAGGCTTATCCTTGTCCAATTAGGGTTTTTAATCAATCTTGTGCATCCAATAAGTTCATTTGTGTCATTGGATTAACATTTAGGTCATTTTCGTCCCCCTAGGCATATTCTTGTCCAATTAGGGTTTTTAACCAATCTTGTGCTTCCAATAGGTGTGTTTGTGTCATAGGATGATCAATTAGGTCATTTTTGTTCTCCCTAGGCTTATTCTTGTCCAATTAGGATTTTTACCCAATCTTGTGCATCCAACAAGTTTGTTTATGTTATTTAATTAATATTTAGGTCATTTTCGTCCTCCCTAGGCATATTCTTGTTTAATTAGGGTTTTTAACCAATCTTGTGCATCCAATAGGTGTGTTTGTGTCATTGGATGCTCAATTAGGTCATTTTCGTCCTCCCTAGGCATATTCTTGTCCAATTAGGGTTTTTAACCAATCTTGTGCATCCAATAGGTGTGTTTGTGGCAATGGATGATCAATTAGGTCATTTTCGTCCTCCCTAGGGTTATTCTTGTCCAATTAGGGTTTTTAACCAATCTTGTGCATCCAATATGTGTGTTTGTGTCATTGGATGATCAATTAGGTCATTTTCGTCCTCCCTAGGCTTATTCTTGCCCAATTAGGGTTTTTAACCAATCTTGTGCATCCAATAATTTGAGTTGTGTCATTGGATTAGCATTTAGGTCATTTTCATCCTCCCTAGGCATATTCTTGTACAATTAGGGTTTTTAACCAATCTTGTGCATCCAATAGGTGTGTTTGTGTCATTGGATGATCAATTAGGTTATTTTCGTCCTCTCTAGGCTTATTCGTGTCCAATTAGGGTTTTTAACTAATCTTGTGCATCCAATAAGTTCATTTGTGTCATTGGATGATCAATTAGGTCATTTTCGTCCTTCCTAGGCATATTCTTGTCCAATTAGGGTTTTTAACCAATCTTGTGCATCCAATAGGAGTGTTTGTGTCATTGGATGATCAATTAGGTCATTTTCGTCCTCCCTAGGCTTATTCTTGTCCAATTAGGGTTTTTAACCGATCTTGTGCATCCAATAGGTGTGTTTGTGTCATTGGATGATCAATTAGGTCATTTTAGTCCTCCCTAGTCATATTCTTGTCCAATTAGGGTTTTTAACCAATCTTGTGCATCCAATAGGTGTGTTTGTGTCATTGGATGATCAATTAGGTCATTTTCGTCCTCCCTAGGCATATTCTTGTCCAATTATGGTTTTTAACCAATCTTGTGCATCCAATAGGTTTGTTTGTGTCATTGGATGATAAATTAGGTCATTTTCGTCCTCCCTAGGCTTATTCTTGTCCCATTAGGGTTTTTAACCAATCTTGTGCATCCAATAAGCTCATTTGTGTCATTGGATTAACATTTAGGTCATTTTCGTCCTCCCTAGGCATATTCTTGTCCAATTAGGGTTTTTAACCAATCTTGTGCTTCCAATAGGTGTGTTTGTGTCATTGGATGATCAATTAAGCCATTTTCGTCCTCCCTAGGCTTATTCTTGTCCAATTTGGGTTTTTAACCAAACTTGTTCATCGAATAACTTTGTTTGTGTCATTGAATTAATATTTAGGTCATTTTCGTCCTCCCTAGGCATATTCTTGTCCAATTAGGGTTTTTAACCAATCTTGTGCATCCAATAGCCGTGTTTGTGACATTGGATGATCAATTAGGTCATTTTCTTTCTCCCTAGGCTTATTCTTGTCCAATTAGGGTTTTTAACCAATCTTGTGCATCCAATAAGTTCATTTGCGTCATTGGATTAACATTTAGGTCATTTTCGTCCTCCCTAGGCATATTCTTGTCCAATTAGGGTTTTTAACCAATCTTGTGCTTCCAATAGGTGTGTTTGTGTCATTGGATGATCAATTAGGTCATTTTCGTCCTCCCTAGGCTTATTCTTGTCCAATTAGGGTTTTTAACCAATCTTGTACATCCAATAACTTTGTTTGTGTCATTGAATTATTATTTAGATCATTTTCGTCCTCCCTAGGCATATTCTTGTCCAATTAGGGTTTTTAACCAATCTTGTGCATCCAATAGGTGTGTTTGTGTCATTGGATGATCAATTAGGTCATTTTCGTCCACCCTAGGCTTATTCTTGTCCAATTAGGGTTTTTAACCAATCTTGTGCATTAAATAAGCACATTTGTGTCATTGGATTAACATTTAGGTCATTTTCGTCCTCCCTAGGCATATTCTTGTCCAATTAGGGTTTTTAACCAATCATGTGCTTCCAATAGGTGTGTTTGTGTCATTGGATGATCAATTAGGCCATTTTCGTCCTCCCTAGGCTTATTCTTGTCCAATTAGGGTTTTTAACCAATCTTGTGCATCCAATAAGTTTGTTTGTGTCATTGAATTAATATTTAGGTCATTTATGTCCTCCCTAGGCATATTCTTGTCCAATTAGGGTTTTTAACCAATCTTGTGCATCCAATAGGTGTGTTTTTGTCATTGGATGATCAATTAGGTCATTTTCGTCCTCCCTAGGCTTATTCTTGTCCAATTAGGGTTTTTAACGAATCTTGTGCATCCAATAGGTGTGTTTGTGTCATTGGATGATCAATTAGGTCATTTTCGTCCTCCCAAGGCTTATTCTTGTCCAATTAGGGTTTTTAACCAATCTTGTGCATCCAATAGGTGTGTTTGTGTTATTGGATGATCAATTAGGTCATTTACGTCCTCCCTAGGCTTATTCTTGTCAAATTAGGGTTTTTAACCAATCTTGTGCATCCAATAACTTTGTTTGTGTCATTGAATTAATATTTAGGTCATTTTCGTCCTCCCTAGGCATATTCTTGTCCAATTAGGGTTTTTAACCAATCTTGTGCATCCAATAGGTGTGTTTGTGTCATTGGATGATCAATTAGGTCATTTTCGTCCTCCCTAGGCATATTCTTGTCCAATTAGGGTTTTTAACCAATTTTGTTCATCCAATAAGTTTGTTTATGTCATTGAATTGATATTTAGGTCATTTTCGTCCTCCCTAGGCATATTCTTGTCCAATTAGGGTTTTTAACCAATCTTGTGCATCCAATAGGTGTGTTTGTGTCATTGGATGATCAATTAGGTCATTTTCGTCCTCCCTAGGCTTATTCTTGTCCAATTAGGGTTTTTAACCAATCTTGTGCATCCAATAGGTGTGTTTGGGTCATTGGATGATATATTCGGTCATTTTCTTCCTCCCTATGCTTGTTCTTGTCCAATTAGGGTTTTTAACCAATCTTGTGCATCCAATAGGTGTGTTTGTGTCATTGGATGATCAATTAGGTCATTTTCGTCCTCCCTAGGCTTATTATTGTCCAATTAGGGTTTTTAACCAATCTTGTGGATCCAATAACTTTGTTTGTGTCATTGAATTAATATTTTGGTCATTTTCATACTCCCTAGGCATATTCTTGTCCAATTAGGGTTTTTAACCAATCTTGTGCATCCAATAGGTGTGTTTGTGTCATTGGATGATCAATTAGGTCATTTTCGTCCTCCCTAGGCTTATTCTTGTCCAATTAGGGTTTTTAACCAATCTTGTGCATCCAATAGGTGTGTTTGTGTCATTTGATGATCAATTAGGTCATTTTCGTCATCCCTATGGTTATTCTTGTCCAATTAGGGTTTTTAACCAATCTTGTGCATCCAATAACTTTGTTTGTGTCATTGAATTAATATTTAGGTCATTTTCGTCCTCCCTAGGCATATTCTTGTCCAATTAGGGTTTTTAACCAATCTTGTGCATCCAATAGGTGTGTTTGTGTCATTGGATGATCAATTAGGTCATTTTCGTCCTCCCTAGGCTTATTCTTGTCCAATTAGGGTTTTTAACCAATCTTGTTCATCCAATAGGTGTGTTTGTGTCAATGGATGATCAATTAGGTCGTTTTCGTCGTCCCTAGGCTTATTCATGTCCAATTAGGGTTTTTAACCAATCTTGTGCATCCAATAGGTGTGTTTGTGTCATTGGATGATCAATTAGGTCATTTTCGTCCTACCTAGACTTATTCTTGTCAAATTAGGGTTTTTAATCAATCTTGTGCATCCAATAACTTTGTTTGTGTCATTGAATTAATATTTAGGTCATTTTCGTCCTCCCTAGGCATATTCTTGTCCAATTAGGGTTTTTAACCAATCTTGTGCATCCAATAGGTGTGTTTGTGTCATTGGATGATCAATTAGGTCATTTTCGTCCTCCCTAGGCTTATTCTTGTCCAATTAGGGTTTTTAACCAATCTTGTGCATCCGATAAGTTTGTTTGTGTCATTGAATTAAGATTTAGGTCATTTTCGTCCTCCTTAGGCATATTCTTTTCCAATTAGGGTTTTTAACCAATCTTGTGCAACCAATAGGTGTGTTTGTGTCATTGGATGATCAATTAGGTTATTTTCGTCCTCCCTAGGCTTATTCTTGTCCAATTAGGGTTTTTAACCAATCTTGTGCATCCAATAGGTGTGTTTGTGTCATTGGATGATCTATTAGGTCATTTTCGTCCTCCCTAGGCATATTCTTGTCCAATTAGGGTTTTTAACCAATCTTGTGCTTCCAATAGGTGTGTTTGTGTCATTGGATGATCAATTAGGTCATTTTCGTCCTCCCTAGGCTTATTCTTGTCCAATTAGGGTTTTTAACCAATCTTGTGCATCCAA
>JBBPBR010000936.1:70033-97437 GCA_037974775.1 Cicer pinnatifidum
TGTCCTCCCTAGGCATATTCTTGTCCAATTAGGGTTTTTAACCAATCTTGTGCATCCAATAGGTGTGTTTTTGTCATTGGATGATCAATTAGGTCATTTTCGTCCTCCCTAGGCTTATTCTTGTCCAATTAGGGTTTTTAACGAATATTGTGCATCCAATAAGCTCAATTGTGTCATTGGATTAACATTTAGATCATTTTCGTCCTCCCTAGACATATTCGTGTCCAATTAGGGTTTTTTACCAATCTTGTGCTTCCAATAGGTGTGTTTGTGTCATCGAATTAATATTTAGGTCATTTTCGTCCTCCCTAGGCATATTCTTGTCCAATTAGGGTTTTTAACCAATCTTGTGCATCCAATAGGTGTGTTTGTGTCATTGGATGATCAATTAGGTCATTTTCGTCCTCCCTAGGCATATTCTTGTCCAATTAGGGTTTTTAACCAATCTTGTGCATCCAATAGGTGTGTTTGTGTCATTGGATGATCAATTAGGTCATTTTCGTCCTCCCTAGGCTTATTCTTGTCCAATTAGGGTTTTTAACCAATCTTGTGCATCCTATAGGTGTGGTTGTGTCATTGGATGATCAATTAGGTCATTTTCGTCCTCCCTATGCTTATTCTTGTCCAACTAGGGTTTTTAACCAATCTTGTGCATCCAATAAGTTTGTTTGTGTCATTGAATTAATATTTAGGTGACTTTCGTCCTCCCTAGGCATATTCTTGTCCAATTAGGGTTTTTAACCAATCTTGTGCATCCAATAGGTGTGTTTGTGTCATTGGATGATCAATTAGGTCATTTTCGTCCTCCCTAGGCATATTCTTGTCCAATTAGGGTTTTTAACCAATCTTGTGCATCCAATAGGTGTGTTTGTGTCATTGGATGATCAATTAGGTCATTTTCGTCCTCCCTAGGCTTATTCTTGTCCAATTAGGGTTTTTAACCAATCTTGTGCATCTAATAGGTGTGTTTGTGTCATTGGATGATCAATTAGTTCATTTTCGTCCTCCCTAGGCTTATTCTTGTCAAATTAGGGTTTTTAACCAATCTTGTGCATCCAATAAGTTGAGTTGTGTCATTGGATTAACATTTAGGTCATTTTCGTCCTCCCTAGGCATATTCTTGTCCAATTAGGGTTTTTAACCAATCTTGTGCATCCAATAGGTGTGTTTGTGTCATTGGATGATCAATTAGGTCATTTTCGTCCTCCCTAGGCTTATTCTTGTCCAATTAGGGTTTTTAACCAATCTTGTACATCTAATAAGTTCATTTGTATCATTGGATTAACATTTAGGTCATTTTCGTCCTCCCTAGGCATATTCATGTCCAATTAGTGTTTTTAACCCATCTTGTGCATCCAATAGGTGTGTTTGTGTCATTGGATGATCAATTAGGTCATTTTCGTCCTCCCTAGGCTTATTCTTGTCCAATTAGGGTTTTTAACCAATCTTGTACATCAAATAAGTTCATTTGTGTCATTGGATTAACATTTAGGTCATTTTCGTCCTCCCTAGGCATATTCATGTCCAATTAGGGTTTTTAACCCATCTTGTGCATCCCATAGGTGTGTTTGTGTCATTGGATGATCAATTAGGTCATTTTCGTCCTCCCTAGGCTTATTCTAGACCAATTAGGGTTTTTAACCAATCTTGTGCAACCAATAGGTGTGTTTGTGTCATTGGATGATCAATTAGGTCATTTTCGTCCTCCCTAGGCTTATGCTTGTCCAATTAGGGTTTTTAACCAATCTTGTGTATCCAATAAGTTGAGTTGTGTCATTGGATTAACATTTAGGTCATTTTCGTTCTCCCTACGCTTATTCTTGTCCAATTAGGGTTTTTAACCAATCTTGTGCATCCAATAGGTGTGTTTGTGTCATTGGATGATCAATTAGGTCATTTTCGTCCTCCCTAGGCTTATTCTTGTCCAATTAGGGTTTTTAACCAATCTTGTGCATCCAATAGGTGTGTTTGTGTCATTGGATGATCAATTAGGTCATTTTCGTCCTCCCTAGGCTTATTCTTGCCCAATTAGGATTTTTAACCAATCTTGTGCATCCAATAGGTGTGTTTGTGCCGTTGGATGATCAATTAGGTCATTTTCGTCCTCCCTAGGGTTATTCTTGTCCAATTAGGGTTTTTAACCAATCTTGTGCATCCAATAACTTTGTTTGTGTCATTGAATTAATATTTAGGTCATTTTCCTCCTCCCTAGGCATATTCTTGTCCAATTAGGGTTTTTAACCAATCTTGTGCATCTAATAGGTGTGTTTGTGTCATTGGATGATCAATTAGGTCATTTTCGTCCTCCCTAGGCTTATTCTTGTCCAATTAGGGTTTTTAACCAATCTTGTGCATCCAATAAGTTTGTTTGTGTCATTGAATTAATATTTAAGTCATTTTCGTCCTCCCTAGGCATATTCTTGTCCAATTAGGGTTTTTAACCAATCTTATGCATTCAATAGGTGTGTTTGTGTCATTGGATGATCAATTAGGTCATTTTCGTCCTCCCTAGGCATATTCTTGTCCAATTAGGGTTTTTAACCAATCTTGTGCATCCAATAGGTGTGTTTGTGTCATTGGATGATCAATTAGGTCATTTTCGTCCTCCCTAGGGTTATTCTTGTCCAATTAGGGTTTTTAACCAATCTTGTGCATCCAATAAGTTGAGTTGTGTCATTGGATTAATATTTAGGTCATTTTCATTCTCCCTAGGCTTATTTTTGTCGAATTAGGTTTTTAACCAATCTTGTGCATCCAATAAGTTCATTTGTGTCATTGGATTAACATTTAGGTCATTTTCGTCCTCCCTAGGCATATTCTTGTCCAATTAGGGTTTTTAACCAATCTTGTGCATCCAATAGGTGTGTTTGTGTCATTGGATGATCAATTAGGTCATTTTCGTCCTCCCTAGGCTTATTCTTGTCCAATTAGGGTTTTTAACCAATCTTGTGCATCCAATAGGTGTGTTTGTGTCATTGGATGATCAATTAGGTCATTTTCGTCCTCCCTAGGCTTATTCTTGTCCAATTAGGGTTTTTAACCAATCTTGTGCATCCAATAGGTGTGTTTGTGTCATTGGATGATCAATTAGGTCATTTTCGTCCTTTCTATGCTTATTTTTGTCCAATTAGGGTTTTTAAGCAATCTTGTGCATCCAATAAGTTCATTTGTGTCATTGGATGATCAATTAGGTCATTTTCGTCCTCCCTAGGCATATTCTTGTCCAACTAGGGTTTCTAACCAATCTTGTGCTTCCAATAGATGTGTTTGTGTCATTGGATGATCAATTAGGTCATTTTCGTCCTCCCTAGGCTTATTCTTGTCCAATTAGGGTTTTTAACCAATCTTGTGCATCCAATAGGTGTGTTTGTGTCATTGGATGATCAATTAGGTCATTTTCGTCCTCCCTAGGCTTATTCTTGTCCAATTAGGGTTTTTAACCAATCTTGTGCATCCAATAGGTGTGTTTGTGTCATTGGATGATCAATTAGGTCATTTTCGTCCTCCCTAGGCATATTCTTGTCCAAATTCGGGTTTTTAACCAATCTTGTGCATCCAATAGGTGTGTTTGGTTCATTGGATGATCAATTAGGTCATTTTCATCCTCCCTAGGCATATTCTTGTCCAATTAGGGTTTTTAACCAATCTTGTGCATCCAATAGGTGTGTTTGTGTCATTGGATGATCAATTAGGTCATTTTCGTCCTCCCTAGGCTTATTCTTGTCCAATTAGGGTTTTTAACCAATCTTGTGCATCCAATAGGTGTGTTTGTGTCATTGGATGATCAATTAGGTCATTTTCTTCCTCCCTAGGCTTATTCTTGTCCAATTAGGGTTTTTAACCAATCTTGTGCATCCAATAACTTTGTTTATGTCATTGGATGATCAATTAGGTCATTTTCGTCCTCCCTAGGCTTATTCTGGTCCAATTAGGGTTTTTAACCAATCTTGTGCATCCAAAAAGTTTCTTTATGTCATTGAATTAATATTTAGGTCATTTTCGTCCTCCCTTGGCATATTCTTGTCCAATTAGGGTTTTTAACCAATCTTGTGCATCCAATAGGTGTGTTTGTGTCATTGGATGATCAATTAGGTCATTTTCGTCCTCCCTAGGCTTATTCTTGTCCAATTAGGGTTTTTAACCAATCTTGTGCATCCAATAGGTGTGTTTGTGTCATTGGATGATCAATTAGGTCGTTTTCGTCCTCCCTAGGCATATTCTTGTCTAATTAGGGTTTTTAACCAATCTTGTGCATCCAATAGGTGTGTTTGTGTCATTGGATGATCAATTAGGTCATTTTCGTCCTCCCTAGGCTTATTCTTGTCCAATTAGGGTTTTTAACCAATCTTGTGCATCCAATAGGTGTGTTTGTGTCATTGAATTAATATTTAGGTCATTTTCGTCCTCCCTAGGCATATTCTTGTCCAATTAGGGTTTTTAACCAATCTTGTGCATCCAATAGGTGTGTTTGTGTCATTGGATGATCAATTAGGCCATTTTCGTCATTCCTAGGCTTATTCTTGTCCAATTAGGGTTTTTAACCAATCTTGTGCATCCAATAACTTTGTTTGTGTCATTGAATTAATATTTAGGTCATTTTCGTCCTCCCTAGGCATATTCTTGTCCAATTAGGGTTTTTAACCAATCTTGTGCATCCAATAGGTGTGTTTGTGTCATTGGATGATCAATTAGGTCATTTTCGTCCTCCCTAGGCTTATTCTTGTCCAATTAGGGTTTTTAACCAATCTTGTGCATTAAATAAGCTGATTTGTGTCATTGGATTAACCTTTAGGTCATTTTCGTCCTCCCTAGGCATATTCTTGTCCAATTAGGGTTTTTAACCAATCTTGTGCTTCCAATAGGTGTGTTTGTGTCATTGGATGATCAATTAGGCCATTTTCGTCCTCCCTAGGCTTATTCTAGTCCAATTAGGGTTTTTAACCAATCTTGTGCATCCAATAAGTTTGTTTGTGTCATTGAATTAATATTTAGGTCATTTACGTCCTCCCTAGGCATATTCTTGTCCAATTAGGGTTTTTAACCAATCTTGTGCATCCAATAGGTGTGTTTTTGTCATTGGATGATCAATTAGGTCATTTTCGTCCTCCCTAGACTTATTCTTGTCCAATTAGGGTTTTTAACCAATCTTGTGCATCCAATAAGCTCAATTGTGTCATTGGATTAACATTTAGATCATTTTCGTCCTCCCTAGACATATTCGTGTCCAATTAGGGTTTTTAACCAATCTTGTGCTTCCAATAGATGTGTTTGTGTCATTGGATGATCAATTAGGCCATTTTCGTCCAACCTAGGCTTATTCTTGTCCAATTTGGGTTTTTAACCAATGTTGTGCATCCAATAAGTTCGTTTTTGTCATTGAATTAACATTTAGGTCATATTCGTCCTCCCTAGGCATATTCTTGTCCAAGTAGGGTTTTTAACCAATCTTGTGCATCCAATAGGTGTGTTTGTGTCATTGGATGATCAATTAGGTCATTTTCGTCCTCCCTAAGCTTATTCTTGTCCAATTAGGGTTTTTAACCAATCTTGTGCATCCAATAAGTTTGTATGTGTCATGGAATTAATATTTAGGTCATTTTCGTCCTCCCTAGGCATATTCTTGTCCAATTAGGGTTTTTAACCAATCTTGTTCATCCAATAGGTGTGTTTGTGTCATTGGATGATCAATTAGGTCATTTTCGTCCTCCCTTGGCTTATTCTTGTCCAATTAGGGTTTTTAACCAATCTTGTGCATCCAATAGGTGTGTTTGTGTCATTGGATGATCAATTAGGTCATTTTTGTCCTCCCTAGGCTTATTCTTGTCCAATTAGGGTTTTTAACCAATCTTGTGCATCCAATAAGTTCATTAGTGTCATTGGATTAACATTTAGGTCATTTTCGTGCTATTCGGCTTATTCTTGTCCAATTAGGGTTTTTAACCAATCTTGTGTATCCAATAGGTGTGTTTGTGTCATTGGATGATCAATTAGGTATTTTTCGTCCTCCCTATGCATATTCTTGTCTAATTAGGGTTTTTAACCAATCTTGTGCATCCAATAGGTGTGTTTGTGTCATTGGATGATCAACTAGGTCATTTTCGTCCTCCCTAGGTATATTCTTTTCAAATTAGGGTTTTTAACCAATCTTGTGCATCCAATAGGTGTGTTTGTGTCATTGGATGATCAATTAGGTCATTTTTGTCCTCCCTAGGCTTATTCTTGTCCAATTAGGGTTTTTAACCAATTTTGTGCATCCAATAAGTTTGTTTGTGTCATTGAATTAATATTTTTGTCATTTTCGTCTTCCCTAGGCATATTATTGTCCAAGTAAGGTTTTTAACCAATCTTGTGCATCCAATAGGTGTGTTTGTGTCATTGGATGATCAATTAGGTCATTTTCGTCCTCCCTAGGCATATTCTTGTCCAATTAGGGTTTTCAACCAATCTTGTGCATCCAATAAGTTGAGTTGTTTCATTGGATTAACATTTAAGTCATTTTCGTCCTCCCTAGTCTTATTCTTGTCCAATTAGGGTTTTTAACCAGTCTTGTGCATCCAATAAGTTCATTTGTGTCATTGGATTAACATTTAGGTCATTTTCGTCCTCCCTAGGCATGTTCTTGTCCAACTAGGGTTTTTAACCAATCTTGTGCATCCAATAGGTGTGTTTGTGTCATTGGATGATCAATTAGGTCATTTTCGTCCTCCCTATGCTTATTCTTGTCCAATTAGGGTTTTTAACCAATCTTGTGCATCCAATAAGTTGAGTTGTGTCATTGGATTATCATTTAGGTTATTTTCCTCCTCCCTAGGCTTATTCTTGTCCAATTAGGGTTTTTAACCAATCTTGTGCATCCAATAGGTGTGTTTGTGTCATTGGATGATCAATTAGGTCATTTTCGTCCTCCCTAGGCTTATTCTTGTCCAATTAGGGTTTTTAACCAATCTTGTGCATCCAATAGGTGTGTTTGTGTCATTGGATGATCAATTAGGTCATTTTCGTCCTCCCTAGGCTTATTCTTGTCCAATTAGGGTTTTTAACCAATCTTGTGCATCCAATAGGTGTGTTTGTGTCATTGGATGATCAATTAGGTCATTTTCATCATCCCAAGGCTTATTCTTGTCCAATTAGGGTTTTTAACCAATCTTGTGCATCCAATAACTTTGTTTGTGTCATTGAATTAATATTTAGGTCATTTTCGTCCTCCTTAGGCATATTCTTGTCGAATTAGGGTTTTTAACCAATCTTGTGAATCCAATCGGTGTGTTTCTGTCATTGGATGATCAATTAGGTCATTTTCGTCCTCCCTAGGCTTATTCTTGTCCAATTAGGGTTTTTAACCAATCTTGTGCATCCAATAAGTTCATTTGTGTCATTGGATTAACATTTAGGTCATATCCGTCCTCCCTAGGCATATTCTTGACCAATTAGGGTTTTTAACCAATCTTGTGCATCCAATAGGTGTGTTTGTGTCATTGGATGATCAATTAGGTCATTTTCGTTCTCCCTAGGCTTATTCTTGTCCAATTAGGGTTTTTAACCAATCTTGTGCATCCAATAACTTTGTTTGTGTCATTCAGCTAATATTTAGGTCATTTTCGTCCTCCCTGGGCATATTCTTGTCCAATTAGGGTTTTTAACCAATCTTGTGCATCCAATAGGTGTGTTTGTGTCATTGGATGATCAATTAGGTCATTTTCGTCCTCCCTAGGCTTATTCTTGTCCAATTAGGGTTTTTAACCAATCTTGTGCATCCAATAAGTTGAGTTGTGTCATTGGATTAATATTTAGCTCATTTTCGTTCTCCCTACGCTTATTTTTGTCCAATTAGGGTTTTTAACCAATCTTGTGCATCCAATAGGTGTGTTTGTGTCATTGGATGATCAATTAGGTCATTTTCGTCCTCCCTAGGCATATTCTTGTCCAATTAGGGTTTTTAACCAATCTTGTGCATCCAATAGGTGTGTTTGTGTCATTGGATGATCAATTAGGTCATTTTCGTCCTCCCTAGGCATATTCTTGTCCAATTAGGGTTTTTAACCAATCTTGTGCATCCAATAGGTGTGTTTGTGTCATTGGATGATCAATTAGGTCATTTACGTCCTCCCTAGGCCTATTCTTGTCAAATTAGGGTTTTTAACCAATCTTGTGCATCCAATAACTTTGTTTGTGTAATTGAATTAATATTTAGGTCATTTTCGTCCTCCCTAGGCATATTCTTGTCCAATTAGGGTTTTTAACCAATCTTGTGCATCCAATAGGTGTGTTTGTGTCATTGGATGATCAATTAGGTCATTTTCGTCCTCCCTAGGCATATTCTTGTCCAATTAGGGTTTTTAACCAATCTTGTGCATCCAATAGGTGTGTTTGTGTCATTGGATGATCAATTAGGTCATTTTCGTCCTCCCTAGGCTTATTCTTGTCCAATTAGGGTTTTTAACCAATCTTGTGCATCCAATAGGTGTGTTTGTGTCATTGGATGATCAATTAGGTTATTTTCTTCCTCCCTAGACTTATTCGTGTCCAATTAGGGTTTTTAACTAATCTTGTGCATCCAATAAGTTCATTTGTGTCATTGGATGATCAATTAGGTCATTTTCGTCCTCCCTAGGCTTATTCTTGTCCAATTAGGGTTTTTAACCAATCTTGTGCATCCAATAGGTGTGTTTGTGTCATTGGATGATCAATTAGGTCATTTTCGTCCTCCCTAGGCATATACTTGTCCAATTAGGGTTTTTAACCAATCTTGTGCATCCAATAAGTTTGTTTGTTTCATTGAATTAATATTTAGGTCATTTTCATCATCCCTAGGCATATTCTTGTCCAATTAGGGTTTTTAACCAATCTTGTGCATCCAATAGGTGTGTTTGTGTCATTGGATGATCAATTAGGTCATTTTCGTCCTCCCTAGGCTTATTCTTGTCCAATTAGGGTTTTTAACCAATCTTGTGCATCCAATAGGTGTGTTTGTGTCATTGGATGATCAATTAGGTCATTTTCGTCCTCCCTAGGCTTATTCTTGTCCAATTAGGGTTTTTAACCAATCTTGTGCATCCAATAAGTTTGTGTGTTTCATTGAATTAATATTTAGGTCATTTTCGTCCTCCCTAGGCATATTCTTGTCCAATTAGGGTTTTTAACCAATCTTGTGCATCCAATAGGTGTGTTTGTGTCATTGGATGATCAATTAGGTCATTTTCGTCCTCCCTAGGCTTATTCTTGTCCAATTAGGGTTTTTAACCAATCTTGTGCATCCAATAGGTGTGTTTGTGTCATTTGATGATCCATTAGGTCATTTTCGTCCTTCCTAGACTTATTCTTGTCCAATTAGGGTTTTTAACCAATCTTGTGCATCCAATAAGTTCATTTGTGTCATTGGATTAACATTTAGGTCATTTTCGTCCTCCCTAGACATATTCTTGTCCAATTAGGGTTTTTAACCAATCTTGTGCATCCAATAAGTTTGTTTGTGTCATTGAATTAATATTTAGGTCATTTTCGTCCTCCCTAGGCTTATTCTTGTCCAAATAGGGTTTTTAACCAATCTTGTGCCTCCAATAGGTGTGTTTGTGTCATTGGATGATCAATTAGGTCATTTTCGTCCTCCCTAGGCTTATTCTTGTCCAATTAGGGTTTTTAACCAATCTTGTGCATCCAATAGGTGTGTTTGTGCCATTGGATGATCAATTAGGCCATTTTCGTCCTCCCTAGGCTTATTCTTGTCCAATTAGGGTTTTAAAAAATCTTGTGCATCCAATAGGTGTGTTTGTGTCATTGGATGATCAATTAGGTCATTTTCGTCCTCCCTAGGCTTATTCTTGTCCAATTAGGGTTTTTAACCAATCTTGTGCATCCAATAGGTGTGTTTGTGTCATTGGATGATCAATTAGGTCATTTTTGTCCTCCCTAGGCTTATTCTTGTCCAATTAGGGTTTTTAACCAATCTTGTGCATCCAATAGGTGCATTTGTGTCATTGGATGATCAATTAGGTCATTTTTGTCCTCCCTAGGCATATTCTTGTCCAACTAGGGTTTTTAACCAATCTTGTGCATCCAATAGGTGTGTTTGTGTCATTGGATGATCAATTAGGTCATTTTCGTCCTCCCTAGGCTTATTCTTGTCCAATTAGGGTTTTTAACCAATCTTGTGCATCCAATAGGTGTGTTTGTGTCATTGGATGATCAATTAGGAAATTTTCGTCCTCCCTAGGCTTATTCTTGTCCAATTAGGGTTTTTAACCAATCTTGTGCATCCAATAGGTGTGTTTGTGTCATTGGATGATCAATTAGGTCATTTTCGTCCTCCCTAGGCTTATTCTTGTCCAATTAGGGTTTTTAACCAATCTTGTGCATCCAATAGGTGTGTTTGTGTCATTGGATGATCAATTAGGTCATTTTTGTCCTCCCTAGGCTTATTCTTGTCCAATTAGGGTTTTTAACCAATCTTGTGCATCCAATAAGTTCTTTAGTGTCATTGGATTAACATTTAGGTCATTTTCGTGCTATTCGGCTTATTCTTGTCCAATTAGGGTTTTTAACCAATCTTGTGTATCCAATAGGTGTGTTTGTGTCATTGGATGATCAATTAGGTATTTTTCGTCCTCCCTATGCATATTCTTGTCTAATTAGGGTTTTTAACCAATCTTGTGCATCCAATAGGTGTGTTTGTGTCATTGGATGATCAACTAGGTCATTTTCGTCCTCCCTAGGCATATTCTTTTCAAATTAGGGTTTTTAACCAATCTTGTGCATCCAATAGGTGTGTTTGTGTCATTGGATGATCAATTAGGTCATTTTTGTCCTCCCTAGGCTTATTCTTGTCCAATTAGGGTTTTTAACCAATTTTGTGCATCCAATAAGTTTGTTTGTGTCATTGAATTAATATTTTTGTCATTTTCGTCTTCCCTAGGCATATTATTGTCCAAGTAAGGTTTTTAACCAATCTTGTGCATCCAATAGGTGTGTTTGTGTCATTGGATGATCAATTAGGTCATTTTCGTCCTCCCTAGGCACATTCTTGTCCAATTAGGGTTTTTAACCAATCTTGTGCATCCAATAGGTTCATTAGTGTCATTGGATGATCAATTAGGTCATTTTCGTCCTCCCTAGGCATGTTCCATTCCAACTAGGGTTTTTAACCAATCTTGTGCATCCAATAGGTGTGTTTGTGTCATTGGATGATCAATTAGGTCATTTTCGTCCTACCTAGGCATATTATTGTCCAATTAGGGTTTTTAACCAATCTTGTGCATCCAATAAGTTTGTTTGTGTCATTGAATTAATATTTAGGTCATTTTCGTCGTCCCTAGGCATATTATTGTCCAATTAGAGTTTTTAACCAATCTTGTGCATCCAATAGGTGTGTTTGTGTCATTGGATGATCAATTAGGTCATTTTCGTCCTCCCTAGGCACATTCTTGTCCAATTAGGGTTTTTAACCAATCTTGTGCATCCAATAGGTGTGTTTGTGTCATTGGATGATCAATTAGGTCATTTTCGTCCTCCCTAGGCTTATTCTTGTCCAATTAGGGTTTTTAACCAATCTTGTGCATCCAATAGGTGTGTTTGTGTCATTGGATGATCAATTAGGTCATTTTTGTCCTTCCTAGGCTTATTCTTGTCCAATTAGGGTTTTTAACCAATCTTGTGCATCCAATAAGTTCATTAGTGTCATTGGATTAACATTTAGGTCATTTTCGTCCTCCCTAGGCATATTCTTGTCCAATTAAGGTTTTTAACCAATCTTGTGTATCCAATAGGTGTGTTTGTGTCATTGGATGATCAATTAGGCCATTTTCGTCCTCCCTAGGCTTATTCTTGTCCAATTAGGGTTTTTAAACAATCTTGTGCATCCAATAAGTTCATTTGTGTTATTGGATTATCATTTAGGTCATATTCGTCCTCCCTAGGCATATTCTTGTCCAATTAGGGTTTTTAACCAATCTTGTGCATCCAATAGGTGTCTTTGTGTCATTGGATGATCAATTAGGTCATTTTCGTCCTGCCTAGGCATATTCTTGTCCAATTAGGGTTTTAAACCAATCTTGTGCATCCAATAGGTGTGTTTGTGTCAATGGATGATCAATTAGGTCATTTTCGTCCTCCCTAGGCTTATTCTTGTCTAATTAGGGTTTTTAACCAATCTTGTGCATCCAATAAGTTCATTAGTTTCATTGGATGATCAATTAGGTCATTTTCGTCCTCCCTAGGCATGTTCCATTCCAACTAGGGTTTTTAACCAATCTTGTGCATCCAATAGGTGTGTTTGTGTCATTGGATGATCAATTAGGTCATTTTCGTCCTACCTAGGCATAATATTGTCCAATTAGGATTTTTAACCAATCTTGTGCATCCAATAAGTTTGTTTGTGTCATTGAATTAATATTTAGGTCATTTTCGTCCTCCCTAGGCATATTATTGTCCAATTAGGGTTTTTAACCAATCTTGTGCATCCAATAGGTGTGTTTGTGTCATTGGATGATCAATTAGGTCATTTTCGTCCTCCCTAGGCATATTCTTGTCCAATTAGGGTTTTTAACCAATCTTGTGCATCCAATAGGTGTGTTTGTGTCATTGGATGATCAATTAGGTCATTTTCGTCCTCCCTAGGCTTATTCTTGTCCAATTAGTGTTTTTAACCAATCTTGTGCATCCAATAAGTTCATTAGTGTCATTGGATGATTAATTAGGTCATTTTCGTCCTCCCTAGGCATATTATTGTCCAATTAGGGTTTTTAACCAATCTTGTGCATCCAATAAGTTTGTTTGTGTCATTGAATTAATATTTAGGTCATTTTCGTCCTCCCTAGGCATATTATTGTCCAATTAGGGTTTTTAACCAATCTTGTGCATCCAATAGGTGTGTTTGTGTCATTGGATGATCAATTAGGTCATTTTCGTCCTCCCTAGGCATATTCTTGTCCAATTAGGGTTTTTAACCAATCTTGTGCATCCAATAGGTGTGTTTGTGTCATTGGATGATCAATTAGGTCATTTTCGTCCTCCCTAGGCTTATTCTTGTCCAATTAGGGTTTTTAACCAATCTTGTGCATCCAATAAGTTGAGTTGTGTCATTGGCTTAACATTTAGGTCATTTTCATTCTCCCTAGGCTTATTCTTGTCCAATTAGGTTTTTAACCAATCTTGTGCATCCAATAAGTTCATTTGTGTCATTGGATGATCAATTAGGTCATTTTCGTCCTCCCTAGACATATTCTTGTCCAGGTAGGGTTTTTAACCAATCTTGTGCATCCAATAGGTGTGTTTGTGTCATTGGATGATCAATTAGGTCATTTTCGTCCTCCCTAGGCATATTCTTGTCCAATTAGGGTTTTTAACCAATCTTGTGCATCCAATAGGTGTGTTTGTGTCATTGGATGATCAATTAGGTCATTTTCGTCCTCCTTAGGCATATTCTTGTCCAATTAGGGTTTTTAACGAATCTTGTGCATCCAATAGGTGTGTTTGTGTCATTGGATGATCAATTAGGTTATTTTCGTCCTCCCTAGGCTTATTCTTGTCCAATTAGGGTTTTTAACCAATCTTGTACATCCAATAAGTTGAGTTGTGTCATTGGATTAACATTTAGGTCATTTTCGTCCTCGCTAGGCATATTCTTGTCCAATTAGGGTTTTTAACCAATCTTGTGCATCCAATAGGTGTGTTTGTGTCATTGGATGATCAATTAGGTCATTTTTGTCCTCCCTAGGCTTATTCTTGTCCAATTAGGGTTTTTAACCAATCTTGTGCATCCAATAAGTTCTTTAGTGTCATTGGATTAACATTTAGGTCATTTTCGTGCTATTCGGCTTATTCTTGTCCAATTAGGGTTTTTAACCAATCTTGTGTATCCAATAGGTGTGTTTGTGTCATTGGATGATCAATTAGGTATTTTTCGTCCTCCCTATGCATATTCTTGTCTAATTAGGGTTTTTAACCAATCTTGTGCATCCAATAGGTGTGTTTGTGTCATTGGATGATCAACTAGGTCATTTTCGTCCTCCCTAGGCATATTCTTTTCAAATTAGGGTTTTTAACCAATCTTGTGCATCCAATAGGTGTGTTTGTGTCATTGGATGATCAATTAGGTCATTTTTGTCCTCCCTAGGCTTATTCTTGTCCAATTAGGGTTTTTAACCAATTTTGTGCATCCAATAAGTTTGTTTGTGTCATTGAATTAATATTTTTGTCATTTTCGTCTTCCCTAGGCATATTATTGTCCAAGTAAGGTTTTTAACCAATCTTGTGCATCCAATAGGTGTGTTTGTGTCATTGGATGATCAATTAGGTCATTTTCGTCCTCCCTAGGCACATTCTTGTCCAATTAGGGTTTTTAACCAATCTTGTGCATCCAATAGGTTCATTAGTGTCATTGGATGATCAATTAGGTCATTTTCGTCCTCCCTAGGCATGTTCCATTCCAACTAGGGTTTTTAACCAATCTTGTGCATCCAATAGGTGTGTTTGTGTCATTGGATGATCAATTAGGTCATTTTCGTCCTACCTAGGCATATTATTGTCCAATTAGGGTTTTTAACCAATCTTGTGCATCCAATAAGTTTGTTTGTGTCATTGAATTAATATTTAGGTCATTTTCGTCCTCCCTAGGCATATTATTGTCCAATTAGGGTTTTTAACCAATCTTGTGCATCCAATAGGTGTGTTTGTGTCATTGGATGATCAATTAGGTCATTTTCGTCCTCCCTAGGCTTATTCTTGTCCAATTAGGGTTTTTAACCAATCTTGTGCATCCAATAAGTAGAGTTGTGTCATTGGATTAACATTTGAGTCATTTTCGTTCTCCCTAGGCTTATTCTTGTCCAATTAGGGTTTTTAACCAATCTTGTGCATCCAATAGGTGTGTTTGTGTCATTGGATGATCAATTAGGTCATTTTCGTCCTCCCTAGGCTTATTCTTGTCCAATTAGGGTTTTTAACCAATCTTGTGCATCCAATAGGTGTGTTTGTGTCATTGGATGATCAATTAGGTCATTTTCGTCCTCCCTAGGCTTATTCTTGCCCTATTAGAGTTTTTAACCAATCTTGTGCATCCAATAAGTTGAGTTGTGTCATTGGATTAACATTTAGGTCATTTTCGTCCTCCCTAGGCTTATTCTTGTCCAATTAGGGTTTTTAACCAATCTTGTGCATCCAATAAGTTCATTTGTGTCATTAGATTTACATTTAGGTCATTTTTGTCCTCCCTAGGCATATTCTTGTCCAATTAGGGTTTTTAACCAATCTTGTGCATCCAATAGGTGTGTTTGTGTCATTGGATGATCAATTAGGTCATTTTCGTCATCCCTAGGCTTATTCTTGTCCAATTATGGTTTTTAACTAATCTTGTGCGTCCAATAAGTTCATTTGTGTCATTGGATGATCAATTAGGTCATTTTCGTCCTCCCTAGGCATATTCTTGTCCAATTAGGGTTTTTAACCAATCTTGTGCATCCAATAGGTGTGTTTGTGTCATTGGATGATCAATTAGGTCATTTTCGTCCTCCCTAGGCTTATTCTTGTCCAATTAGGGTTTTTAACCAATCTTGTGCATCCAATAAGTTGAGTTGTGTCATTGGATTAACATTTAGGTCATTTTCGTTCTCCCTAGGCTTATTCTTGTCCAATTAGGTTTTTTAACCAATCTTGTGCATCCAATAGGTGTGTTTGTGTCATTGGATGATCAATTAGGTCATTTTCGTCCTCCCTAGGCTTATTCTTGTCCAATTAGGGTTTTTAACCAATCTTATGCATCCAATAAGTTTGTTTGTGTCATTGAATTAATATTTAGGTCATTTTCGTCCTCCCTAGGCATATTCTTGTCCAATTAGGGTTTGTAACCAATCTTGTGCATCCAATAGGTGTGTTTGTGTCATTGGATGATCAATTAGGTCATTTTCGTCCTCCCTAGGCATATTCTTGTCCAATTAGGGTTTTTAACCAATCTTGTGCATCCAATAGGTGTGTTTGTGTCATTGGATGATCAATTAGGTCATTTTCGTCCTCCCTAGGCATATTATTGTCCAATTAGGGTTTTTAACCAATCTTCTGCATCCAACAGGTGTGTTTGTGTCATTGGATGATCAATTAGGTCATTTTCGTCCTCCCTAGGCATATTCTTGTCCAATTAGGGTTTTTAACCAATCTTGTGCATCCAATAGGTGTGTTTGTGTCATTGGATGATCAATTAGGTCATTTTCGTCCTCCCTAGGCATATTCTTGTCCAATTAGGGTTTTTAACCAATCTTGTGCATCCAATAGGTGTGTTTGTGTCATTGGATGATCAATTAGGTTATTTTCTTCCTCCCTATGCATATTCTTGTCCAATTAGGGTTTTTAACTAATCGTGTGCATCCGATAAGTTCATTTGTGTCATTGGATGATCAATTAGGTCATTTTCGTCCTCCCTAGGCATATTCTTGTCCAATTAGGGTTTTTAACCAATCTTGTGCATCCAATAGGTGTGTTTGTGTCATTGGATGATCAATTAGGTCATTTTCGTCCTCCCTAGGCATATTCTTGTCCAATTAGGGTTTTTAACCAATCTTGTGCATCCAATAGGTGTGTTTGTGTCATTGGATGATCAATTAGGTCATTTTCGTCCTCCCTAGGCTTATTCTTGTCCGATTAGTTTTTTAACCAATCTCGTGCTTCCAATAGGTGTGTTTGTGTCATTGGATGATCAATTAGGTCATTTTCGTCCTCCCTAGGCATATTCTTGTCCAATTAGGGTTTTTAACCAATCTTGTGCATCCAATAGGTGTGTTTGTGTCATTGGATGATCAATTAGGTCATTTTCGTCCTCCCTAGGCTTATTCTTGTCCAATTAGGGTTTTTAACTAATCTTGTGCATCCAATAAGTTCATTTATGTTATTGGATGATCAATTAGGTCATTTTCGTCCTCCCTAGGCATATTCTTGTCCAATTAGGGTTTTTAACCAATCTTGTGCATCCAATAGGTGTGTTTGTGTCATTGGATGATCAATTAGGTCATTTTCGTCCTCCCTAGGCTTATTCTTGTCCAATTAGGGTTTTTAACCGATCTTGTGCATCCAATAGGTATGTTTGTGTCATTGGATGATCAATTAGGTCATTTTCGTCCTCCCTAGGCATATTCTTGTCCAATTAGGGTTTTTAACCAATCTTTTGCATCCAATAGGTGTGTTTGTGTCATTGGATGATCAATTAGGTCATTTTTGTCCTCCCTAGGCTTATTCTTGTCCAATTAGGGTTTTTAACCAATCTTGTGCATCCAATAAGTTCATTAGTGTCATTGGATTAACATTTAGGTCATTTTCGTCCTCCCTTGGCTTATTCTTGTCCAATTAGGGTTTTTAACCAATCTTGTGTATCCAATAGGTGTGTTTGTGTCCTTGGATGATCAATTAGGTATTTTTCGTCCTCCCTATGCATATTCTTGTCTAATTAGGGTTTTTAACCATTCTTGTGCATCCAATAGGTGTGTTTGTGTCATTGGATGATCAATTAGGTCATTTTCGTCCTCCCTAGGCATATTCTTTTCAAATTAGGGTTTTTAACCAATCTTGTGCATCCAATAGGTGTGTTTGTGTCATTGGATGATCAATTAGGTCATTTTTGTCCTCCCTAGGCTTATTCTTGTCCAATTAGGGTTTTTAACCAATTTTGTGCATCCAATAAGTTTGTTTGTGTCATTGAATTAATATTTTTGTCATTTTCGTCTTCCCTAGGCATATTATTGTCCAAGTAAGGTTTTTAACCAATCTTGTGCATCCAATAGGTGTGTTTGTGTCATTGGATGATCAATTAGGTCATTTTCGTCCTCCCTAGGCACATTCTTGTCCAATTAGGGTTTTTAACCAATCTTGTGCATCCAATAGGTTCATTAGTGTCATTGGATGATCAATTAGGTCATTTTCGTCCTCCCTAGGCATGTTCCATTCCAACTAGGGTTTTTAACCAATCTTGTGCATCCAATAGGTGTGTTTGTGTCATTGGATGATCAATTAGGTCATTTTCGTCCTACCTAGGCATATTATTGTCCAATTAGGGTTTTTAACCAATCTTGTGCATCCAATAAGTTTGTTTGTGTCATTGAATTAATATTTAGGTCATTTTCGTCGTCCCTAGGCATATTATTGTCCAATTAGGGTTTTTAACCAATCTTGTGCATCCAATAGGTGTGTTTGTGTCATTGGATGATCAATTAGGTCATTTTCGTCCTCCCTAGGCATATTCTTGTCCAATTAGGGTTTTTAACCAATCTTGTGCATCCAATAGGTGTGTTTGTGTCATTGGATGATCAATTAGGTCATTTTCGTCCTCCCTAGGCTTATTCTTGTCCAATTAGGGTTTTTAACCAATCTTGGGCATCCGATAAGTTTGTTTGTGTCATTGAATTAATATTTAGGTCATTTTCGTCCTCCCTAGGCATATTCTTGTCCAATTAGGGTTTTTAACCAATCTTGTGCATCAAATAGGTGTGTTTGTGTCATTGGATAATCAATTAGGTCATTTTCGTCCTCCCTAGGCTTATTCTTGTCCAATTAGGGTTTTTAACCAATCTTGTTCATCCAATATGTTTGTTTGTGTCATTGGATGATCAATTAGGTCATTTTCGTCCTCCCTAGGCATATTCTTGTCCAATTAGGGTTTTTAACCAATCTTGTGCATCCAATAGGTGTGTTTGTGTCATTGGATGATCAATTAGGTCATTTTCGTCCTCCCTAGGCTTATTCTTGTCCAATTAGGGTTTTTAACCAATCTTGTGCATCTAATAGGTGTGTTTTTGTCATTGGATGATCAATTAGGTCATTTTCGTCCTTCCTAGGCTTATTCTTGTCCAATTAGGGTTTTTAACCAATTTTGTGCATCCGATAAGTTTGTTTGTGTCATTGAATTAATATTTAGGTCATTTTCGTCTTCCCTAGGCATATTCTTGTCCAATTAGGGTTTTTAACCAATCTTGTGCATCCAATAGGTGTGTTTGTGTCATTGGATGATCAATTAGGTCATTTTCGTCCTCCCTAGGCTTATTCTTGTCCAATTAGGGTTTTTAGCCAATCTTGTGCATCCGATAAGTTTGTTTGTGTCATTGAATTAATATTTAGGTCATTTTCGTCTTCCCTAGGCATATTCTTGTCCAATTAGGGTTTTTAACCAATCTTGTGCATCCAATAGGTGTGTTTGTGTCATTGGATTAACATTTAGGTCATTTTCGTCCTCCCTAGCCTTATTCTTGCCCAATTAGGGTTTTTAACCAATCTTGTGCATCCAATAAGTTGAGTTGTGTCATTGGATTAACATTTAGGTCATTTTCGTCCTCCCTAGGCTTATTCTTGTCCAATTAGGGTTTTTAACCAATCTTGTGCATCCAATAGGTGTGTATGTGTCATTGGATGATCAATTAGATTATTTTCGTCCTCCCTAGGCTTATTCTTGTCCAATTAGGGTTTTTAACCAATCTTGTGCAACCAATAGGTGTTTAACCAATCTTGTGCATCCAATAGGTGTGTTTGTGGCAATAGATTATCAATTAGGTCGTTTTCGTCCTCCCTAGGCTTATTCTTGTCCAATTAGGGTTTTTAACCAATCTTGTGCATCCAATAGGTGTGTTTGTGTCATTGGATGATCAATTAGGTCATTTTCGTCCTCCCTAGGCTTATTCTTGTCCAATTAGGGTTTTTAACCAATCTTGTGCATCCAATAGGTGTGTTTGTGTCATTGGATGATCAATTAGGTCATTTACGTCCTCCCTAGGCTTATTCTTGTCCAATTAGGGGTTTTAACTAATCTTGTGCATCCAATAACTTTGTTTGTGTCATTGAATTAATATTTAGGTCATTTTTGTCATCCCTAGGCATATTCTTGTCCAATTAGGGTTTTTAACCAATCTTGTGCATCTAATAGGTGTGTTTGTGTCATTGGATGATCAATTAGGTCATTTTCGTCCTCCCTAGGCATATTCTTGTCCAATTAGGGTTTTTAACCAATCTTGTGCATCCAATAGGTGTGTTTGTGTCATTGGATGATCAATTAGGTCATTTTCGTCCTCCCTAGGCTTATTCTTGTCGAATTAGGTTTTTTAACCAATCTTGTGCATCCAATAAGTTGAGTTGTGTCATTGGATTAACATTTAGGTCATTTTCGTCCTCCCTAGGCTTATTCTTGTCCAATTAGGGTTTTTAACCAATCTTGTGCATCCAATAACTTTGTTTGTGTCGTTAAATTAATATTTAGGTCATTTTCGTCCTCCCTAGGCATATTCTTGTCCAATTAGGGTTTTTAACCAATCTTGTGCATCCAATAGGTGTGTTTGTGTCATTGGATGATCAATTAGGTCATTTTCGTCCTCCCTAGGCTTATTCTTGTCCAATTAGGGTTTTTAACCAATCTTGTTCATCCATTAGGTTTGTTTGTGTCATTGGATGATCAATTAGGTCATTTTCGTCCTCCCTAGGCATATTCTTGTCCAATTAGGGTTTTTAACCAATCTTGTGCATCCAATAGGTGTGTTTGTGTCATTGGATGATCAATTAGGTCATTTTCGTCCTCCCTAGGCTTATTCTTGTCCAATTTGGGTTTTTAACCAATCTTGTGCATCCGATAAGTTCATTTGTGTTATTGGATTAACATTTAGGTCATATTCGTCCTCCCTAGGCATATTCTTGTCCAATTAGGGTTTTTAACCAATCTTGTGCATCCAATAGGTGTGTTTGTGTCATTGGATGATCAATTAGGTCATTTTCGTCCTCCCTAGGCATATTCTTGTCCAATTAGGGTTATTAATCGATCTTGTGCATCCAATAGGTGTGTTTGTGTCATTGGATGATCAATTAGGTCATTTTCGTCCTCCCTAGGCTTATTCTTGTCCAATTAGGGTTTTTAACCAATCTTGTGCATCCAATAGGTGTGTTTGTGTCATTGGATGATCAATTAGGTCATTTTCGTTCTCCCTAGGCTTATTCTTGTCCAATTAGGGTTTTTAACCAATCTTGTGCATCCAATAAGTTCATTTGTGTTATTGGATTAACATTTAGGTAATATTCGTCCTCCCTAGGCATATTCTTGTCCAATTAGGGTTTTTAACCAATCTTGTGCATCCAATAGGTGTGTTTGTGTCATTGGATGATCAATTAGGTCATTTTCGTCCTCCCTAGGCATATTCTTGTCCAATTAGGGTTTTTAACCAATCTTGTGCATCCAATAGGTGTGTTTGTGTCATTGGATGATCAATTAGGTCATTTTCGTCCTCCCTAGGCTTATTCTTGTCCAATTAGGGTTTTTAACCAATCTTGTGCATCCAATAAGTTCATTTCTGTCATTGGATTAACATTTAGGTCATTTTCGTTCTCCCTAGGCATATTCTTGTCCAATTAGGGTTTTTAACCAATCTTGTGCATCCAATAGGTGTGTTTGTGTCATTGGATGATCAATTTAGGTCATTTTCGTTCTCCCTAGGCATATTCTTGTCCAATTAGGGTTTTTAATCATTCTTGTGCATCCAATAGGTGTGTTTGTGTCATTGGATGATCAATTAGGTCATTTTCGTCCTCCCTAGGCATATTCTTGTCCAATTAGGGTTTTTAACCAATCTTGTGCATCCAATAGGTGTGTTTGTGTCATTGGATGATCAATTAGGTCATTTTCGTCCTCCCTATGCTTATTCTTGTCCAATTAGGGTTTTTAACCAATCTTGTGCATCCAATAACTTTGTTTGTGTCATTGAATTAATATTTAGGTCATTTTCCTACTCCCTAGGCATATTCTTGTCCAATTAGGGTTTTTAACCAATCTTGTGCATCCAATAGGTGTGTTTGTGTCATTGGATGATCAATTAGGTCATTTTCGTCCTTCCTAGGCATATTCTTGTCCAATTAGGGTTTTTAACCAGTCTTGTGCATCCAATAGGTGTGTTTGTGTCATTGGATTATCAATTCGTTCATTTTCGTCCTCCCAAGGCTTATTCTTGTCCATTTAGGGTTTTTAACCAATCTTGTGCATCCAATAAGTTCATTTGTGTCATTGGATTAACATTTAGGTCATTTTCGTCCTCCCTAGGCATATTCTTGTCCAATTAGGGTTTTTAACCAATCTTGTGCTTCCAATAGGTGTGTTTGTGTCATTGGATGATCAATTAGGTCATTTTTATCCTCCCTAGGCTTATTCTTGTCCAATTAGGATTTTTAACCAATCTTGTGCATCCAATAGGTGTGTTTGTGGCAATGGATGATCAATTAGGTCATTTTCGTCCTCCCTAGGCATATTCTTGTCCAATTAGGGTTTTTAACCAATCTTGTGCATCCAATAGGTGTGTTTGTGTCATTGGATGATCAATTAGGTCATTTTCGTCCTCCCTAGGCTTATTCTTGTCCAGTTAGGGTTTTTAACCAATCTTGTGCATCCAATAAGTTTGTTTGTTTCATTGAATTAATATTTAGGTCATTTTCGTCCTCCCTAGGCATATTCTTGTCCAATTAGGGTTTTTAACCAATCTTGTGCATCCAATAGGTGTGGTTGTGTCATTGGATGATCAATTAGGTCATTTTCGTGCTCCATAGGCTTATTCTTGTCCAATTAGGGTTTTTAACCAATCTTGTGCATCCAATAAGTTGAGTTATGTCATTGGATTAACATTTAGGCCATTTTCGTCCTCCCTAGGCTTATTCTTGTCCAATTAGGGTTTTTAACCAATCTTGTGCAACCAATAGGTGTGTTTGTGTCATTGGATGCACAACATTTAGGTCATTTTCGTCCACCCTTGGCATATTCTTGTCCAATTAGGGTTTTTAACCAATCTTGTGCATCCAATAGGTGTGTTTGTGTCATTGGATGATCAATTAGGTCATTTTCGTCCTCCCTAGGCTTATTCTTGTCCAATTAGGGTTTTCAACCAATCTTGTGCATCCAATAAGTTGAATTGTTTCATTGGATTAACATTTAGGTCATTTTCGTCCTCCCTAGTCTTATTCTTGTCCAATTAGGGTTTTTAACCAATCTTGTGCATCCAATATGTTCATTTGTGTCATAGGATTAACATTTAGGTCATTTTCGTCCTCCCTAGGCATGTTCTTGTCCAACTAGGGTTTTTAACCAATCTTGTGCATCCAATAGGTGTGTTTGTGTCATTGGATGATCAATTAGGTCATTTTCGTCCTCCCTAGGCATATTATTGTCCAATTAGGGTTTTTAACCAATCTTGTGCATTAAATAAGCTCATTTGTGTCATTGGATTAACCTTTAGGTCATTTTCGTCCTCCCTAGGCATATTCTTGTCCAATTAGGGTTTTTAACCAATCTTGTGCTTCCAATAGGTGTGTTTGTGTCATTGGATGATCAATTAGGCCATTTTCGTCCTCCCTAGGCTTATTCTAGTCCAATTAGGGTTTTTAACCAATCTTGTGCATCCAATAAGTTTGTTTGTGTCATTGAATTAATATTTAGGTCATTTACGTCCTCCCTAGGCATATTCTTGTCCAATTAGGGTTTTTAACCAATCTTGTGCATCCAATAGGTGTGTTTTTGTCATTGGATGATCAATTAGGTCATTTTCGTCCTCCCTAGACTTATTCTTGTCCAATTAGGGTTTTTAACCAATCTTGTGCATCCAATAAGCTCAATTGTGTCATTGGATTAACATTTAGATCATTTTCGTCCTCCCTAGACATATTCGTGTCCAATTAGGGTTTTTAACCAATCTTGTGCTTCCAATAGATGTGTTTGTGTCATTGGATGATCAATTAGGCCATTTTCGTCCTCCCTAGGCTTATTCTTGTCCAATTTGGGTTTTTAACCAATGTTGTGCATCCAATAAGTTCGTTTTTGTCATTGAATTAACATTTAGGTCATATTCGTCCTCCCTAGGCATATTCTTGTCCAAGTAGGGTTTTTAACCAATCTTGTGCATCCAATAGGTGTGTTTGTGTCATTGGATGATCAGTTAGGTCATTTTCGTCCTCCCTAGGCTTATTCTTGTCCAATTAGGGTTTTTAACCAATCTTGTGCATCCAATAAGTTTGTTTGTGTCATTGAATTAATATTTAGGTCATTTTCGTCCTCCCTAGGCATATTCTTGTCCAATTAGGGTTTTTAACCAATCTTGTGCATCCAATAGGTGTGTTTGTGTCATTGGATGATCAATTAGGTCATTTTCGTCCTCCCTAGGCTTATTCTTGTCCAATTAGGGTTTTTAACCAATCTTGTGCATCCAATAAGTTTGTTTGTGTCATTGAATTAATATTTAGGTCATTTTCTTCCTCCCTAGGCATCATCTTGTCCAATTAGGGTTTTTAACCAATCTTTTGCATCCAATAGCTGTGTTTGTGTCATTGGATGATCAATTAGGCCCTTTTCATCCTCCATAGGCTTATTCTTGTCCAATTAGGGTTTTTAACCAATCTTGTGCATCCAATATGTTCATTAGTGTCATTGGATGATCAATTAGGTCATTTTCGTCCTCTCTAGGCATGTTCTTGTCCAACTAGGGTTTTTAACCAATCTTGTGCATCCAATAGGTGTGTTTGTGTCATTGGATGATCAATTAGGTCATTTTCGTCATCCGTAGGCTTATTCTTGTCGAATTAGGGTTTTTAACCAATCTTGTGCATCCAATAAGTTGAGTTGTGTCATTGGATTAACATTTAGGTCATTTTCGTTCTCCCTAGGCTTATTCTTGTCCAATTAGGGTTTGTAACCAATCTTGTGCATCCAATAGGTGTGTTTGTGTCATTGGATGATCAATTAGGTCATTTTCGTCATCCCTAGGCTTATTCTTGTCCAATTAGGGTTTTTAACCAATCTTGTGCATCCAATAAGTTCATTTGTGTCATTGGATTAACATTTAGGTCATTTTCGTCCTCCCTAGGCATATTCTTGTCCAATTACGGTTTTTAACCAATCTTGTGCATCCAATAGGTGTGTTTGATTCATTGGATGATCAATTAGGTTATTTTCGTCCTCCCTAGGTTTATTCTTGTCCAATTAGGGTTTTTAACCAATCTTGTGCATCCAATAAGTTGAGTTGTGTCATTGGATTAACATTTAGGTCATTTTCGTTCTCCCTAGGCTTATTCTTGTCCAATTAGGGTTTTTAACCAATCTTGTGCATCCAATAGGTCTGTTTGTGTCATTGGATGATCAATTAGGTCATTTTCGTCCTCCCTAGGCATATTCTTGTCCAATTAGGGTTTTTAACCAATCTTGTGCATCCAATAGGTGTGTTTGTGTCATT
This sequence comes from Cicer pinnatifidum, assembly GCA_037974775.1. Taxonomy (NCBI): domain Eukaryota; kingdom Viridiplantae; phylum Streptophyta; class Magnoliopsida; order Fabales; family Fabaceae; genus Cicer; species Cicer pinnatifidum. The sequence continues at coordinate 95,239 of JBBPBR010000936.1, forward strand.
GGATGATCAATTAGGTCATTTTCGTCCTCCCTAGGCTTATTCTTGTCCAATAAAGGTTTTTTACCAATCTTGTGCATCCAATAGGTGTGTTTGTGTCATTGGATGATCAATTAGGTCATTTTCGTCCTCCCTAGGCATATTCTTGTCCAATTAGGGTTTTTAACCAATCTTGTGCATCCAATAGGTGTGTTTGTGTCATTGGATGATCAATTAGGTCATTTTCGTCCTCCCTAGGCTTATTCTTGTCCGATTAGTTTTTTAACCAATCTCGTGCTTCCAATAGGTGTGTTTGTGTCATTGGATGATCAATTAGGTCATTTTCGTCCTCCCTAGGCATATTCTTGTCCAATTAGGGTTTTTAACCAATCTTGTGCATCCAATAGGTGTGTTTGTGTCATTGGATGATCAATTAGGTCATTTTCGTCCTCCCTAGGCTTATTCTTGTCCAATTAGGGTTTTCAACCAATCTTGTGCATCCAATAAGTTGAGTTGTTTCATTGGATTAACATTTAGGTCATTTTCGTCCTACCTAGTCTTATTCTTGTCCAATTAGGGTTTTTAACCAATCTTATGCAACCAATAGGTGTGTTTGTGTCATTGGATGATCAATTAGGTCATTTTCGTCCTCCCTAGGCATATTCTTGTCCAATTAGGGTTTTTAACCAATCTTGTGCATCCAATAGGTGTGTTTGTGTCATTGGATGATCAATTAGGTCATTTTCGTCCTCCCTAGGCATATTCTTATCCAATTAGGGTTTTTAACCAATCTTGTGCATCCAATAGATGTGTTTGTGTCATTGGAAGATCAATTAGGTCATTTTCGTCCTCCCTAGGCTTATTATTGTCCAATTAGGGTTTTTAACCAATCTTGTGCATCCAAGAAGTTCATTAGTGTCATTGGATGATCAATTAGGTCATTTTCGTCCTACCTAGGCATATTATTGTCCAATTAGGGTTTTTAACCAATCTTGTGAATCCAATAAGTTTGTTTGTGTCATTGAATTAATATTTAGGTCATTTTCGTCCTCCCTAGGCATATTATTGTCCAATTAGGGTTTTTAACCAATCTTGTGCATCCAATAGGTGTGTTTGTGTCATTGGATGATCAAATAGGTCATTTTCGTCCTCCCTAGGCACATTCTTGTCCAATTAGGGTTTTTAACCAATCTTGTGCATGCAATAGGTGTGTTTGTGTCATTGGATGATCAATTAGGTCATTTTCGTCCTCCCTAGGCTTATTCTTGTCCAATTAGGGTTTTTAACCAATCTTGTGCATCCAATAAGTTCATTAGTGTCATTGGATGATCAAATAGGTCATTTTCGTCCTCCCTAGGCATGTTCTTGTCCAACTAGGGTTTTTAACCAATCTTGTGCATCCAATAGGTGTGTTTGTGTCATTGGATGATCAATTAGGTCATTTTCGTCCTCCCTAGGCTTATTCTTGTCCAATTAGGGTTTTTAACCAATCTTGTGCATCCAATAAGTTTATTTGTTTCATTGGATTAACATTTAGGTCAATTTCGTTCTCCCTAGGCTTATTCTTGTCCAATTAGGGTTTTTAACCAATCTTGTGCATCCAATAAGTTCATTTGTGTTATTGGATTAACATTTAGGTCATATTCGTCCTCCCTAGGCATATTCTTGTCCAATTAGGGTTTTTAACCAATCTTGTGCATCCAATAGGTGTGTTTGTGTCATTGGATGATCAATTAGGTCATTTTCGTCCTCCCTAGGCTTATTCTTGTCCAATTAGGGTTTTTAACCAATCTTGTGCATCCAATAAGTTCATTAGTGTCATTGGATGATCACTTAGGTCATTTTCGTCCTTCCTCGGCATGTTCTTGTCCAAGTAGGGTTTTTAACCAATCTTGTGCATCCAATAGGTGTGTTTGTGTCATTGGATAATCAATTAGGTCATTTTCGTCCTCCCTAGGCTTATTCTTGTCCAATTAGGGTTTTTAACCAATCTTGTGCACCCAATAACTTTGTTTGTGTCATTGAATTAATATTTAGGTCATTTTCGTCCTCCCTAGGTATATCCTTGTCCAATTAGGGTTTTTAACCAATCTTGAGCATCCAATAGGTGTGTTTGTGTCATTGGATGATCAATTAGGTCATTTTCGTCCTCACTAGGCTTATTCTTGTCCAATTAGGGTTTTTAACCAATCTTGTGCATCCAATAGGTGTGTTTGTGTCATT